>CAAKMY010126355.1:0-13674 GCA_901111285.1 Corrigiola litoralis | reverse complement strand
TAGTCACCTATCCAATGACATGTGGCGTTACGTCCCCCGATCTTCTAAGATCTACGGTCCAAGATTCATCTCCTAGCGAGAAGGCCGAATGCCCCTTGGGTACCCTTGCCTCGAAGGTATACAAATAAGGGCATTCCGGGTTATTCACCTCCTAGGGTGCCCCATCACATTTCCTTATAAATAGGGAACATTTTAGGACTTGACAAGACAACTCATACCATTCATTACTCCTCAACTACAATGATTGCTTGGGGATTGTAGAAACTTTAGACTAAAGCCTTAAAGAGGTAGTCTTTCTCTCTCTTAACATTCACACACTTTAATATACACTCATACTAACTTGACCGTCGGAGGGAGGGTATCCCCAACCACCTCCGGGAGTAGTTCACGTTCGGTCTTGTGCAGGTGAACGAAGGATCGAGTTTTGTCACGCTGCCTCGTGGTCCGAATCTCGAAATCTCTTATCGGGTATATTAGGATCACCCCAAAACACCTGGTTTTGTAATTCAAGAAGATAAATCTCTTAGATTTGAAGGGCGATTGTGTGTGCCGAGATGTGAAGGACTAAGGAAAAGAACTTTGGAAGAAGCACATAACATTCCATATTCCATGCACCCAGGAGGAAACAAGATGTACAAAGACCTGAAGAGAGTGTTTTGGTGGGTTAATATGAAACGAGAAATGGCTGAGTTTGTTGCTAGATGTCTCACATGTCAACAAGTAAAAATAGAGCATCAGAGGCCTGGAGGACATTCCCACTTGGAATGGGAATCAATTTCAATGGATTTTGTGAATGGATTTCCTAGAACACCACAAGGAATGGATTCAATATGGGTAATTGTGGATAGATTGACCAAGAGTTCTCACTTCTTGCCAGTTAAAAACGCTTGGGGCTATGAGTAGCTGGCAAAAACATATATTAAGGAGATAGTAAGACTCCATGGAGTACCCACCTCTATTGTGTCTGATAAAGACTCAGAGTATTTGGGGAAGTTTTGGAAGCATTTGCATAAAGCCTTGGGGACCCATTTCAAATACAGTACTACTTTTCACCCAGCAGCTGACGGTCAAACCGAAAGAACCATACAAACACTAGAAGATTTATTGAGATAATGTGCTTTAGAATTTCAGGGATCATGGGAGAGACACCTACCATTAATAGAATTTTCTTATAATAACATTTATCATGACAGTATTAAGATGGCACCGTACGAAGCATTTTATGGGCAAAAGTGTAGAACACCCTTCTGTTGGAGTGACATTAATACAAGAGTGATGGACCAAGGTTCTAGCTCCGTGGGATGAGTTGAGTACGTTGTTGGTTGCAGTTTTTTGGAGTCAAGAAGCATTTAAGGGGCACGAGACGCTGCAATTCGACTCGAATCAAGCCCCACTCGAGTGGTTCAGTCAAGCAGAAACAGGCAGTGAAGGCAAAGGGGTTATTTCGGGGTTCGCTCGAGTCGAATGAGATATTGCTCGACTCGAGTAGGATATCGCTCGACTCGAATAGGATATCATTTGACTCGAGCGAGATTTATTTCGCGTGATATGTTTCATTTTTCGCAAGTTTTTGTTTGGGCTTTAGGGTTTTATGTTTACACGTTTTTGTTTAGTCTTATTTTACTATTTAAGCATTATTAGGACTTCATTGTACTCAGACTTTGTTTATGAAAAAACTTGTGAGGTTCACAAAGATCGTTTAGATCAATTTGGGTTGAGAATGATTTCAACTTTTGACTAATTCTTGAATTGCGATTCAGTTTAGTCGGTTAACATAGATTGTTGTCTATGGTTAATCATAGTTCATGATCTATTGGTCTAGATCGTGCTCATATCATTTATTTTTATTGTTAAACACATCAAAAACACAAAAACACATATTTTCAGTTAGGGTTTGTGAGATTTAATTGGTGCGATTTATATTTTTTATGTCTTCCGCTCGCATTCGCATCAGACATAGACGAGGCGAGCCTTCTTGGGCCAGAACTCATACAAGAAACAATAGATAAAATTCGAATCATACGAGAAAAGATGAATACTGCACAAAGTCGATAAAAGAGATATGCGTATTTACGTCATGTAGAGTTTTAGGTAGGCGACCATGCATTTTTGAAAATATGGCCGAATGAGGGAGTAATAAGGTTTGGAAGAAAAGGGAAGCTTAGTCCAAGGTACATTGGACCATTCAAAATTGTGGAAAGAATCGGGGAAGTGGAATACAAACTTAAACTTTCAGGAGAACTTTCAAGGATTCATGATGTCTTTCACGTGTCTCTTTTTCGAAGATATGTTCTGGACCCTAACCATGTCATCAACCATATGCCACCACAAGTCAGAGAGGATTTGCTTATGAAGAAAACCCTATTCAAATTCTAGATCGTAAGGAGAAAGTTCTTCGTAATAAAAGCATTCCATTGGTGAAAGTCTTTTGGACTAACCATACAGAAACTGAAGCGACCTGGGAAACTGAATAAGAAATGAGAGAAAAGTATCCCCACCTATTTTAAGGTAATCAAGTTTCGCGACGAAACTTCTTTTAAGGAGGGTAGAATGTAATAACCCATTTATTTAAATTAATTTTTGATTATTCTAACAGTAGCCGACAAGAAAAAAAATATTATGACATGGTAAAGTATAAGAAAATTTCGTATAATACATTTTTGGGTGACGCTCTTAGTTACCCGTCAAAACCGTAATTTTATAGGGCCAGACGATATACAAGACCGATAAAATTACGAACTGGAATATTAGTAAAATATCTTGTTAGATACTTTAGGCCAAAATATCCCTAGTAAATACAATAAGTATCTAGATATTTAGTTAGGAAGAAGTAAAATTAAAATCTACCTCTAGTCATTTTAGAAGAACCCTAAATCTTCCTAACTCATTTATGTGGTGTAAAGACATGCCACATATATAGATAAAAAAAATCCTAGAACAAAGTAACGTGGCAATGAGGTAGAAAACCAAAGGAATTGGCATGTGCTTGAATTGCTAACTCTAGAAAGCTCCTACACGTACTAGGCTCTTTGTTGAGATTTTTTTAGTGGTCTTTTCACCATCTATAAATAGACCTTTTCACCCCCTATTTTTACCCCGCTCTAGTAAATAAATAAGAGAGAGAGAGAGAGAGAGAGTTATAAGTTACAAAAATTACCCTCTCAAGCTAATTTAATCTCCTACTTTTATACTTTATTTGGAAAAAGTTTGTCTTCCTTTGTACTCTTCTTGATTACTTTACGATAATGACTTGTTTAAAGTGTTAAGTACCACTTTATATATTTGACTGTATAATGATTTATATTTAGTCATACTTAGTCATTTATTATGCCAAGGATTGGAATCAACAAGGAATTTAAGTGTATAGAGAGTGAGAGGATTGTTTATGATAAAAAAAAAAAAAGTGTGCACACAACCCGACAAGGTGGATCCCCTGAGGGGCCATAGCTAGGCCTCAGATTTATTGAAGGAAACTATATCCGAGTGGATACCCCAGGTGGGCCATAGCCCGGAGTATGCTTTCTCTCTATACATTTTAGATTACGCACATGATAATTTGATTATTTATGATATATAGGACATTATTTTTCATTCTTTAATAACTAAAGATTTATATTTTCCTTGTTATAAGAAAATGTTTTTACTTGATTACGAGGAACCTACTCAGCCATATTATTTGGCTGACTCTTTTAATAATTTTCTATTTTCAGGTATGGAAGAAGGGGATGGGCTCAAGTGAATTGATGTGACGAGGAACAATATACATAGGTCTAAAATATGATCTAGTGTATCTACAATATAAAGTTAAGAAGAAAATCTAGTCTTGTATTTCCTTTATAGGGAGTACGACGGTGACGTGCCTATAATATATATTTTGATGCAATAAATAAGATTATTATTAGTTGTAAAATATTACTTTTATCTAGGCTCCATTTGGTTTGGAGGAAGTTCATTTTTTTGGAAAATCATCTTTCACGGAAATCATTTTCCATGAGAAAATTGAGTTTATAATCTATTTTCCCTTATTTGGTAGTACAAGGAAAATTATAAAGAGAAAACAAAGAAAATAGAAGAAAGGAGGGAGGAGGGAGGAGAGAGGGAGAGAGGTGGGGCTATGGGAGAAGAGATAGAATGGAGGAAAAAGGGCATTCCAAGTATTAGAAAGGAAAATTATTCTTACTATGAGGAAAATGATATTCCTCCCAATTTTTGAACTTCATTTTCCATGTCCAAACTAAACAAAGCAAAACTAAGAAAATTATTTTCCTTTTGGCATTTTCCCCTAAACAAATAAAGCCCTAGTGTAAATTTCGGGGCGTTACAATGCTAGATCTTAACTCTAAGAACTAATACAACTAAATCAACACTGACTAAGACTTTTAATGGCTAACTACTCGAACCACAACCCCAACACTTAACTCTAGATGTTGCAATGACAACCAATTACGGTTGCTCCCTTGTGTAACCCTATTGTTACACTTCAAAAAAAAAGGTAAACAAAGTTTACACAAAACAGTTATCTCGAGTCGCTTCTTGATAAGATAAGAGATACATATTTCACCAATAGGACCAAGAGACCAATACCTTTCCTTGATGGCTTGAATGAGAGATTTTAGAGCTCAAAGTATTGGAGTTTTCTGCTTATAAAAAGAATCTCAGAAAAGCTTGTTTTGCAAAATACTCTTGGTGAGTTCTACTAAAAACAATGAGAATGTATATATAGTAAAATATTTTCCGTGTATTAGGTTTTACATAAAACCCTAGCAAAACCGTTTTATCCAAATAAGAGTAGAAAGAGGTTATGATAGACTAAAACTAGAGTTTGATCAAAACACAAACTCCTTTATGTAAGCAGACTAACTCTTCCTAAGAGTTCAATGCCAAGCATAACTCCTCACTTGATAAACATTTTAATAAAAACATTTATTTGTAAATACAAAGACTTTGCGAGAAACGTTTAGAGTAAATCAAAATTTTGTACCTAAAAAATACCTAAGTACACTGATGCATGTACTAGCAACTAATCACTGGTGCATCAGTGAACTTTGCTTATCATTGCTTCTTCTCTCATCACCTGCAATCAAGTTAAATATAATGTATCTCATGAACATGTACATTCATTCTAAATAACTGCATTCTAATCTATTACAAGTCTTCCATCTCATTGAAGCCTGATATAATCTTCCATGTTAAATCCTGATTAGGTATGCCTTGCAAGTTCACTCGCCATCACATAAATGTCACTAGTGCTTGACGTGGTGCTTCTATTAGTTTCTAATGACACTTATGTTCCTCAAGCTCTTACTCCTTTAATCAAGAATGATTCTTGGTTGATAAAACACAAAACAAACATCACACAGAACATATGTATACTTGGAATCATCAAAACCAATATATCAACAGTTCGAGTCTAAGCTCTCATACCAAAATTGATGCACCAAACACAATAAAGATTGATAATACACAAATTAGATGAAAGGAAACTGATAAACAATTCCTGATAAACAATTTGAGACTGTGTAAGTATGATGATCATCTTGGAAGCTGATAATTTGAGTGATTTCTAATAAAACAAGCAAATAAGAAAGGTGATTGTTTTTGTGATTTTCTTGTATATAACAAATTGAAAACGAAATGATATGAAGTAACTTAGAATTAACCTACAATTAATCTAAGAAACCCCTAGGATTTGTTCTCCACACAGGTAGAACCCCTCAATACTCTCCACAAAGGTAGAATAAGGAGTAATGAACTCAAAGTTCAACCAAGCAAAAGCTTCTCAATTCTCACTCATAATCTGTCTATTACAATGAGTCTAGCCTCCTTTATATAGGAGGTTACAAAGGAAAGAAAGTAGGGCAAAAATGCCAGCTCATTCAAAAGTAAAATGCAAAAGAAAACATAAAATAAAGTCTAAGAAAACTGATTTTAAATGTTGTAATTCCCTTTGTCTTTGCAGTCTCCTTGTGTGTCCTTTGCTCATGTTATGTAGAGGAGAATGCTAGTAAAAGAGAGGTTAGGTCGTGGCCTTGTGGTCCTAGAAAAGCTGAGGAGAGTAAGTGGTCCAAACAAGGAGAATGAAGCCAAGAATTGCAGCTGCACTGCAGCAAAAGGCAGTGGTCCATGATAGTGACATCTCTTCTTGCCTCATGTGATGTGCAACCTTAGCAAAACAATAGTCACGTCCTTTTACTCATATTCCCTGACCTTATGATCATCTTAGGATCATGTGACAACATCTTCCAGTGTGCATAACAAGTGACACAACACACATGCTCCTTTATCAACTCTGAACATTCAGCACCTCCCTTTGATGAGCACCGATTTTGCAGAGGCCAATACTCCTTTGATACTTGACCAAATAAGGTGGTTCTTATGTAAAAATGAAGCTAAGACAAAGGTCTTCAGAATAGGCTTTATCATAGATATAATAGCTTCTTGGATAAGCTGCAGATTTAAGAACAAAGAGGCTCTTGTGATTTGCTCTAGTCATTGTGATGTCTCGATGCAGGGGCTTGTTGCAGAGCTTATAACTTTTGGACCATAGATCTGAATTTTGATTTTTTTGATTCCGTTTGAAGCTATATGATTTATATTTCAAATGAATCAAGAATCAACATCATTGGACTTGTAGAACTTGAGATATGATCACTTTTGTATTGACAGGTCAGACTGAATTCTGCAGGGTATTTTGTGCACAGTTGAGCTTAAACGGCCATATCTCCTGGAGATTAAGAGAATGGACTAATACCAAAACCACATGAAAGTAGACATCTCTAGCTTTAAAATGAGTCATATAACACTTGGTTTGGAGCTGACACCAAGTAGATACAGTCCATAGAAAATGAGCATTTTTTTGGCCTTAGAGCTCCTGCTGCAAACTCTTCCCCTTGAAAAGAAATTTGTCCTCAAATTTCTGTCTTCTTGTTGCACCTTGATGTAGAGTAATGACCAGCTCATGAATAGCATAAGAATGTTCACCATCATTTTCCCTCCACCCGGATCAAACACTAAAATGATCATATGTTGCCTTGAAGCACTAGAGATTGATAAGAAAACTCTGAAATGTGCAGGGGCTATTTTGTAGCTCACATATTTCTCAGTGATGAGCCCTCCTTTGATTGCCAAAGTAGTCATTGTGGCTCTTATCATACCACCAGGGTCAAATACCAAGACTATGTCAACCCTTTTGACTCCATAGAAGCATTTCCAGCCCTTGTTGTGACATCCCCACACAAAGATGGTTATGGGGCATACCAAACTGTTGTAGTTCACTCTTTGATGTTTTGCTCGGTTTCTCTTCATGTTAGAGTGCATATAACTAGTTAGATCAAATAGCTCATCCCCTTTGAATCCACTTGCAGACCATAATAAGAAGTCTTTGAAACATAGTTGCTGCACTCTTGCACTCAAGCCAAACAAACATGCATCTCCCGGGTAAAAGACTAGAATGAGATGGCCTTCCATGGTTGCTAGCTTGCTCATGAGGGGGTTTAGCTTTTCTCTTTCAGTTTTAGCTCTCTTGAGTATAGCACAACTCAAGTAGCACTCAATAGCACAGCTCTTGAGCTTGTATTCATAATGTGTGATACCACACCATGAGCATATGATGGTTTCACCCCTTTTTAGACTAAAAAACACATGGCCAACTTCAAAGTGTGTTCTTCCACATTTGGATGCACTTGTTGGTGTCCTCTTGCAAATGCTATCATGATGAACAATATGAGAGTCTTCTTCATTTCCTTTGACCCCAAGGATGGCAGGGACTGATTTGTTCTTCTCGAAAAGTGCAAGGACTGATTTGCAAAAACAGAGCAAATGCTCCTGTAACATGATATCTTCTTGTGTAGAACATGCTAGCAAGGGACAATGGTGAGGAGATTAAAAGACCAACTCTATCTCCTTTAGCTTATCATCCTTAATACAAGAAATGTACTCTCCTTGACTTGAAAGAACCAAGCCAAAATAGAATGGCTTCAATAGGAGCTGCACCTTGAGTAGAGAAAAGGCACTCTCTCACTATGTGTTTCCCTAGTGAACAAAGTACAACCACAGTGGTTCATGCTAATCTTACTTCCCAATGATGTTTCTCTCATTAAAGGGCTCTTATACACAGTGTTTCCCGCCCCATGGCTTAATATTTTGAAGTTAAAGTGTGAGAAAGGAGGTGCATAGAGAGGCAACAGAAACTCTCTCAAACTTGAAGGATTTTCAAAAAAGTCTTCATGAATTCTATCACATGCTCCTGCAACTTTCAGATTCAACTCATAAGAACTCAATTGTAGAATAGCACAAGCTTTTCCTCTATCAAATGTAGTCCAAGATGGACAGTTCAAGGTTATTTGTTTTAAATAAGAACATGGACTCTTCTCCCTAATGTGTTCAGCAACATTCAGGGGTACATAGTAGTGAAACAAGCTAAACTTCATGCACAAATCAACCTTAGGTGAGATAATGTTGAGCTCATGACTCTCACATTCAGAATACTCAAGGTCATGACCATTGACATGGTTTAAGCTATCAAGTTCATACAAAGACTCGACATACTCCTTGGTTTCATTGATCAACTTTTCAGCATACAAAGCTAAATCATAAACCACATCAAAGGAGTGAAATTTGTCTACATTGATCCAACTTGCAATCTCTTGACTTAGACCCTTATGAAAGATGACTCCTTTATGACTTCTAACATCAGAATTGTCACACACACATGAGAGTTCATTAAACATTCTAGCATACATCTCAATACTCATGGTTTCTTGTTTAAGACTCTGCAATTCACATTCCATTTCACTCATGACAAAACTGTTAAGAAAGATACTTTTCAAGCAAGACCTCAATTGGTGCCAATACTTCATTGTACCCTTTCTTTTCCTCTTCATGGCACATTCAAACAATTTCAAAGCATCTTCTTGAATACATGGCAGTACCCGATTCATTTTCTCCACTTCAGAAAAGCTAGTGTTCTTAAAACAACATTCTACCTCAAATAACCATGAAATAAAAGCCCTACTGTTTGCACCACTCAAAATAGGGAGACACAAGGGTTTACCTCTGCCTCTAAGGGCAGGTGAAGAACACAAGACCATGCTTATGTTGGAAGAAACATGTTGCAGCCCCAAGGACTCATGGACAGTTTTCTGCACACCAAGGAATGTCTCTGCAGCCTCTGAAATGGGAGCGTGAGCTTTTGGCCTGCAGTCAAGCTTGAGGGCTTGAACACCTTTTGAAACATCCTTCCAAGGCTTCTTCTTAACACCAACATTCATTTCATAGAAAGAACAAACAAAGTCGTGGCCTTTAGGAATGGTTTTGTCTATTTGCAACAGCAACTTTCAGAACATAACTCACAAAATCAACTAGAAAGTGTTTAGGCTTAAAGGTGTGATTTTGGTTGTGTTTGTGGTTGGAAAACAAATTTTAGGCTAAGGTTCTTTGTGGACTTAAATTGTATGTAGGTAACTCACAAAATCAGTAGAGAAACTCCATGAAACAAAAGAGGAACAAAGAAAAACAAAACAGAATACTAGGTAGTGTAGAGCAACAAAATTGTGATCTTTGCCCAAGAATTGTTCTACGAAGAACAAGGCTACAAGTCTAAAGCTTTTCTCACAAAAAGGTTAGAACTTTAATCACTCACACATAAACCTTGGCTCTGATAACCAAAATTTGCAGCATAAACTTGGAAGGTGATAATTTGAGTGATTTCTAATAAAACAAGCAAATAAGAAAGGTGATTGTTTTTGTGATTTTCTTGTATATAACGAACTAAAAACGAAATGATATGAAGTAACTTAGAATTAACCTATAATTAATCTAAGAAACCCCTAGGATTTGTTCTCCACACAGGTAGAACCCCTCAATACTCTCCACAAAGGTAGAAAAAGGAATAATGAACTCAAAGTTCAACCAAGCAAAAGCTTCTCAATTCTCATTCATAATCTGTCTATTACAATGAGTCTAGCCTCCGTTATATAGGAGGTTACAAAGGAAAGAAACTAGGGAAAAAGTGCCAGCTCATTCGAAAGTAAAATGCAAAAGAAAACATAAAATAAAGTCTAAGAAAAGGTGAGGAGAGTAAGTGGTCCAGCTCATGTGATGTGCACCCTTAGCAAAACAAAAGTCACGTCCTTTTACTCACATTCCCTGACCTTATGATCATCTTAGGATCATGTGACAACATTTTCGAGTGTGCATAACAAATGACACAACACACATGCTCCTTTATCAACTCTGAACATTCATCACCTCCCTTTGATGAGCACCGATTTTGCAGAGGCCAATACTCCTTTGGTACTTGACCAAATAAGGTGGTTCTTATGTCAAAATGAAGCTAAGATAAAGGTCTTCGGAATAGGCTTGATCATAGACATAATTTCTTCTTGGATAAGCTGCAAATTTGAGAACAAAGAGGCTCCTGTGATTTGCTCTAGTCATTGTGATGTCTCGATGCAGGGGCCTGTTGCAGAGCTTATAACTCTTGGACCATTGATCTGAATTTTGATGTTTTTGATTCAGTTTGAAGCTATATGATTTAGCTTTCAAATGAATCAAGAATCAACATCATTGGACTTGTAGAACTTGAGATATGATCACTTTTGTATTGACAGGTCAGACTGAATTCTATAGGGTATTCAGTGCACAGTTGAGCTTAAACGGCCATATCTCCTTGAGAATAAAATAGAATGGGTTAAGACCAAAACCACATGAAAGTAGACATCTGTAGCTTTAAAATGAGTCATATAACACTTGGTTTGGAGCTGACACCAAGTAGATACAGTCCATAGAAAATGAGCATTTGTTTGGCCTTAGAGCTCCTGCTGCACCTTACCTTCTAGGAAGGTCTTGCATCCAACCCTTATAACCATCATGTGCGACAAGGTGGACATATTTAACTATACAAATAACAATAGGGCTAGCCCTTAACACATAATACAATAACATAACACAGAAAACTAAGGAAATCCTCCTTTGTCACCTAAGATAGGTGGCAGTTTTGGTGATCTACAGCTTTTGAAAAAGATGGTCTTGATAAGTTTCCTCGCAATATCATCAGCATGATGAGCCTCATTTCTTAACACTCTAGCATTCCGTTCTTCCCAGACATAGTACACCATTGTAGCCAACATACATTTAAACACAACTGGCCTGACACCCGACTTTCTGCATACCTGTGAAGCAAAAAACAATTCATCATTCCACCCCTGAACAGATTTATCACAACCCCACCATCTCAACAGCCTAACCCATATTTGCTTGCTAAAAGGCCATAGAAAGAGCATATGTGAAGCAATTTCAGCTTCACTCTTGCACATAACACAAGTAGGGTCAAGACTAGGATTCCATCTGAGCACTCTGTCCTTGGTAGCTGCTCTACCCCATAGGAATAACCACATAACAAAGATGTGTCTTTGTTCAGCAAAGTTATTAGATATTAAACTCTTCCAAGCAACATGTCTCATCTCACCAGCCAGAAGCATATACCAAGATTTAATTGAGAACCTATCAATTTTATCCCAATCCTGATTGAGCTCCAACAACGTAGTCCTAGTTGACAAAAGTTTCCTAATCAACCATGAGGCAGATTTAAGAATATCCATATTCCAAACACTAAAACCAGGTTTCATATAAAAAGCATGTACCCACTGAATCCATAAAACCTCCTTCCTTTTAGCCAAGGACCAACACTGCTTACCAATTGCTTGCTTGCCTTGACTTCAATATTCTGCCTTGGTCTTGTATGATCCTGGTTTAATGCTAACAAGGTCGAGCTAGGCATGGCCTAAGTAGGATTAAGACTAACTAACTAGGTAAACTGTGATTAGCACAGTTTCACTTCTTGCTCATTTACTGAGACTTCTATGATGAGAACGCTAATCTCTCCTAGGACAAAAGTGATCATAATATGTTCAAGAAATAAGCGAAATTAAGTCTGAACTATTAGCAGAGACATCCCTTAGGCTTTTTGGCTTAGCACCATTCTCACTGTTGCAAGAGTGCCACTGTGATGATTATCTTGGTAATCTTCAACCTGTGTGCTTGGTTCACATCAAAGCTTCTTCCAGAACTTCCTCAACAAGTGACAGAATACACACAGGTTCACCCCACAAACAAATAGCATTGGTAATGCTTTCTTCCTGCCTTTGACGTTTGATAGCAGACCTACATTCAAAACTACTCTACGGATGGAAGGTCTTCAAGAGACAAAGAGGTAACACAAGCAAATTAACCCAGCAAGAAAGGTAATTAGGCTTACAAATAACCTTGTCAAGAGCTCCTTTCAAAGCACGAGAAAACCCAATCGACACTTAGGAGGGATAGACTTCACCGGTACGTAACCCCTTAACAAAATTTATCAAGAAGTGTCATATTAAGACCACAAGAGGAATCATGCACCAACACATCGGAAAAACTGAGGCTTGGTATAATAAAAGCACAAAATGAACAACTCCATCACCACAATCAGGAGGTAACACAAAATCAGAGCCACTACGTACTATGACGACACTTCGAACAAAGAGTATGTGTTTTGAAATAAACCCCACATAACCATATCCCCATGCGCTTAAAAGTAACCTCATCCACTGTAAAAACAGAAAGGTGAGTATCCAAAGTGTGCATCAGCATTAGATTGCCGATCACAAAGATGAGTGATCAAAGAGCTCTCAGTATGCCCATTGCTTCCACCATCTTGACACCCACAAAGACCAAGAAACGGACAATGGAACTTCACAACCAAAGGTGCCATAGGCAAAGGACAACACAAAGAAACAAACATAGAAGGCCACAACTCAAATGAACACAATAAAGAAGGTACTAACCAAAGCAAATGCACTAGCTAACAAAGCCAACAAAAGAGCCAAACCACCACGTCAAAACCACTATCCAAACAGCCAAAGTCACCACAACTGCATATGAGACCCTGGTTGGTCAGACCAACACAAAACCCACACATAAGCAGCCCACCACCAAGCCCTTGGCAAAACCAACCAAAACCCAGGCAACATCCAAGCAACACCACCAAGCAAACCCCACCAGACCACCGCACAAATACCCCTTGACAACCCAAACACACGCAACACCTAAGAAATCCACACAACACCCTAAGCACAAACACCCAAAGCCAGGACAGACCCTTAAAACCCACGCAACACCCTAAGCAAAACATGCTAAAAACCACCCCTAAGCCCTAATCATCACGCAAAAAATCCCATATCACCGCCGAAACCACCTACAGCCACCCAGACCGCCGCTTAAACCGCCAGCCAATGACCTTTAAAAACACCGAAACCTTGCAAAAGACCCCTAAATGCTACCCTAAAACCGCCCAGACCACCGCCTATAGGACCTCCGACCACCTAGACCACCCTGTCAACCACCTAAATCGTCGACCGAAGTGCCCAACCGGTCCGATAAACCCTGAAGTTACAAGCCCTAGTCGCCCATCCCACAATACCTTTTCTCGTGAGAGATTTTATTGATTTATTATTCTTATTCTTATTCTTATTCTTATTCTTCCTCTTCTTCTTCTTCTTCTTCTTCTTATAATAATAATAATAATAATAATAATAATAATAATAATAATAATAATGTTATGGTCAAACTAATCATTGACCGATGACGTTGACTTTCTTGACTCCAGTCAAGGTCGAGCACAAGCAAGAGCGTCGCCAA
>CAAKMY010126300.1:0-17861 GCA_901111285.1 Corrigiola litoralis | reverse complement strand
CCACCCACCCACCCAAAAAATAGACGTGGTCTGACCCCCTCTCCCCCTCAAATGTCGACAACTTTCCCTCCTCCCCGCACCCACATTCGACCAACTTTCCTTGACTATAACACTTATTACTCACAAAGGTTGGGGGGAAAAAGTGGGGTGGGGTTAGGAGGGGTATGCACAGTTTGATTAGGGGGCTCCGTTAGGGTTGGTAGTTGGGGAAGGGGCTCCGTTGGGGTGGTGTGGCGGAGGTTGTCGGCGGTGTTGGATGGGCATGGTGTATTGTTTCACTCTCTTTTTAGTTTTTCTATGGTGGTTGGGGGGCTTGAAAGTTAATGTTGGCAAGTTTGGGGTGGTTGTCGGGGGCAGGTGGGGGCGTTGGAGGAGTTCGTGGGAGTCGATGGTGGGTCTGATAGTTGGCGGGGGGCTTTGTGGTGGTAAGGATGATTAGCTGGGTGATTGAGAGGAGAATGGAGGGTAGGGAAGAGGAGGTGATGGAGAGGAGAGAGAAAAAGGGAGGTTCGGGTCAAAACATGGTTAGAAGGCTAGGTTCGGGGTCAAATGGACTATTTTGGGAATAAATGAGCCAAAGTTCGGCTTATTGTGGGATTACGCATAGTTGGGATTATTGTAGGAATACCGCCCAAAGTTGGGAGCCAAAAAGGTTGTTTTTAAAGTGTTGATATTTCCATATTATAACTCAATTAGTTAATAAGACTTCATTAGATTATAATTAGAAAAAAATTATTAGACAAACAAGTTAGTTCATTATACCTCTTATATTATCTCTAAAGAAACACGTAAATTCTAAGGAAAACATGAATTTGGTTGAATTATTTTGTCCTTCAACTTCAATTGTGTTGAGATTATTTATTTCCAGTCTACCGCGTTCTCACATTACACAAAGTTTAGGGGTGAAGGTGAGACGAGGACTCGAACTCCTAATGAGTACGGAATACCAACTAGAAAAATATAGCAAAACATCCAAATTAACATAACCTCACTTCATAAGTATTGATTTTCTTTCTAGTGCATTCTATTCAAATAACTATTGAATATAAATATAATCAGTCTTTATACTTTACTTTTAATTAATTAGGAAAAAAATGCACTCGATCTGACAATTTCTAGTATCAAATTCTGTGTCCGGAAAGAATCAAATCCAACAAATATAAACAACATGGAAAAGGTAGTAGCACTCCGTTGATTCCCATTTCCCAGCTGTTACTTTCACACCATTACTTCCTAGTTCCTACATTGGAGATTTTGAGTGTATTTTACAAGAAAGCTAAAAAATTATTAGTTATATACTCAAATCACTTAAATACCGATTTTCCAAAGATGTTTTTTTTTTTTAAAGTTAATGTGGCTATTTTTATTCGTAAAACGAACTAAAATGATCAATTTTATATCAACACATAACAAGAATAACATGTTTTAATAACTCGAGCCGATTTTATAAAAGGCTACTTTAGAATCGTCCGATTCTGAAATTAGACAGTCTATAACGAAACTAATTCTAAAATTAGACGGTCTAATAAAAATTTTATGCTCGAAAACCCGTTCATAAAACACTACAGTAAACAAATTAAAAATCCATGATATGAGCCCCATAATTAGAGACTTGAAGCAAGTACAAACAACAGAACAACTGAACAAGTTCCAGCACTTAGTTCTCAACTGAAGTCTTCAAAGTATCTGTGTCTCTGAACATAACTCAACAAAAAAACCTGACACAAAAAAACTACCCAACAACATTATGTCATGTGTTACTCAATCTTCATCAACACCCTTTCTTTGTCTCTTCATTTTCTCCACATTTTTATTCTTCTTATCATCATCCAATGCCCTTCAACCACCCTCCACATTTCTGGGTTTGTTCATTTCTTTAATTTCTGATGTTTTTACCTCTTCTTTTTGATAAAGATTGTGACTTTACTACACTTTTATCAGTGTTTGTTAGTAAAGATTGTGACTTTATGTAGTTTTTGATTTTGGGTGTTTGGTTTTGTTGCAGAAAGTGTGAGTACTAGGAGGTCCATTGCAGAAAGTACAGGGAACAGTTCTGCATTGGTTTTGGCTGCTAAGAATACTTATAGGAGGGACCCACTTAATCATTTTAATCGGTACAGTGGTGGATGGAATATCAGTGATGTTCATTACTGGGGTGTAAGTTACATGTTTAATGTTCTTGGTCAACTTGTTTGTAGATTCTTTGTTTTGTAGAATTTCTTGTTTTGTGGAAGGGTGTTTGGACATTGTGTAATGGATGTGTGTAAGTTCTTGAATTTTTGACTTTTTGATGGAGAATTTTGGTCCTGTGGTCATTTGGGTCTTTGTTGAATCTTGGTTTCTTGGAATTTTGTGTTCAAAGTTGGGATGTTTCTCACCAAAGCTCAAGATGTTTCATTTTGTGGTTAGTGGTGGTAAATTTGGTAATTTGCTGAATTTTGAGATTATGGTCAATGCATCAGTGATCAATTTCAGCTCATGATTAAGAGTTCATAAGTTCTATCTTTGTGTTGATTTATTGATTTCAAATGAGTTTCCAAATAGTATGAACATATTTGCAAACTTTCATTTTATTTTTAAGAAAAATTGGACTTGCAATTCTCACGTTGCGGTTCTTTATGATGGTTCATGTTAGCCGACCCCAAACTCTGTAGGGAGTTGTTCTTGTATCTGAAAATTGGCATAGTCTTAATTCTCTGGTGTGTTCCTGTGTCCTTGTTGACTTTGCTTTTGGAAGAAATTCTTCTGTATACTCAGTTTGTTCATGGTCATTTCTTAATTAGATGTGCAATCTGGTTGGTCATGCTAGTATCTTTAGTTTGGACCAATGCTTATGCAAAGGAAATAAAGTCAAACCTTGGATTAATTTGATGAACATTTAGAGCGCATTGAGATCATTGCAAGCATTACCAGTGTCTTTAGCTCTCTCATAGTCTGATGTAGACAATGCTTTTTATGAATGATGCAAAATGTAGTGTAGGATGTCTCTCATGTATTGGTATCTTGGACAAGTTTCTGAACTGAAACCATGTTCTGTCTAGAGGAGGCAACATGTGAAACATTTTGAAGAATAGGTTATTAATGAGTCTAAATTGCCCTCTATGAGATATAACTGAAGTTACTACATTGGAATGGCTGGTTTTGAGTAAATTAACATGGTTTGACTTTAATCTCTTAAGTACGCGTTGCAATTGTTCGTGTTAGATTCCATATTGCATGAGTGCTGTTGTTTGATGTAATTTTCATATCGTGTTTTAACGTAGGATTTTAGCGTCTTGGCTACTTTATAGTGCTGCCCTTAGTTTATGTATTGTCATAAATTGCCGTAGGGGTATTATTCTGATAACAGTTTGATTCCTCATGTGTTTTTATTAGACACTTCTTCATCTTTGTAAAGTGTGCGTTTGATTTTGACTTCCAAGTTCCAACTTGTCTTCAACTATTGATGTTTTATCCAATCATAATTTTGATGGCTCCACTATTTCCCTTCTAACCTTGACGTTTTTCATGTTTTGTACACAGTCTGTGGCTTTCACGGCAGCCCCGTTCATTGTTGTTGCTGCTGTGTGGTTTGTGATTTTCGGGCTGAGTTTGATATGCACCTGCCTATATTTCTGCTGCTGTAGAAGAGCACCGTATGGTTACTCTCGAGTTTGCTATGCGCTTTCACTTATTTTCCTGATACTCTTCACCATTGCTGCAATGTAAGTACCCCTCTTCTCTGTCATTCTGTCTCTACTTTAAAAACTTTTATGGGGCATATAAGTTGGAGTATTCGACTCATAAATTCATGGCCTGTCATGATGTTTAAATCTGGTCGATGTGGTATAAGAGCCGTAAATATTAAAAGTGCGGATGTAGATGTTGTGCTTGTTAGTAATTGAATTCGTTTATGCGTTATGTATTTATCAAAAAGGTGAATAATTTAATTCATACTTTGAGGCAGCTCTCTCCAGATTAGGGTAGCTCACCCAAAAGCTTTAGGTTATTGACAGAGGCTTTGAAACAATCTAAGAACATAAAATGACCAAGAGGCATCAATGATTCCTGAGCTTTTCCTTTTCATCATTTTATCCTGTACACATTTCAACAACTAATTACCCCTAGCTCTTAAGAATTAAGAAGTGTCTTAATGAATTTTTTTAACTTATAGGCACTTTACTGTGCGTAATTTTGTGACAATTTCTGACAGATGATCTGAATATGCATGACCTGGATTCTTCTTTCCCTTGCCTTTTGTTGTCTTCAACCCATTTTTGCTTCTCTAGACATGAAACTGACTTATTTGCTTTGTCTACCTCGCTATTTATACTGCTGTTCAAATATAAAATTTGCTCATTAAACATATGTCCTATGATTGCAGAATTGGTTGCATAGTTCTCTACACTGGTCAGGCGAAGTTCCATGGTAGCACGGCAAAAACTTTGCGTTATGTTGTCAATCAGGCGAATTTTACTGTTGAGAACCTTAACAATGTTTCGGGTTACCTTTCTGAGGCCAAAAACATTGGGGTTGGGCAGGTTAAGCTACCAGAAAATCTCCAAAATAAGATCAACGATATTCAGGTGAAGATAAGCAAGGCTGCTAATACACTTCAAGACAAAACTCAGGATAACTCAAGAAGAATTCGGGGGGCTTTAGACCATGTGTAAGTACCTTGCATGTTCTGTAGTGTTATGTCTACTGTCTATTTTGCAAATCCTCTGATGTTGTCATTGTAACTTAAATTACTTTATGCAGGAGGATGGCTTTGATAATTCTTGCAGCGGTTATGCTTTTTATAGCATTTATTGGATTCTGTGAGCTTCAATTCCTTCTTTTTAAGGCCTCAAATGTGCCTGAGCTCTTTGGTCTCGTCTCATTTGAGATTACTTATTACGTCTTGTTTTCTGGTTGCAGTGCTGTCTATCTTTGGAGTGCAATGGCTTGTGTACACGTATGTGACTTCTTGTATTATTGCTGACCCGTGTTCATTTCTTTTCACGATCATGTCAATGCCTTTGGTTTGTGTTTTAACTTCTTTCTTGTTTACATTCTGGTATATGTGCCTTGCTCATAATTACAGATTGGTCATCCTTGGGTGGCTTCTAGTGACTTTAACATTCATCTTGTGTGGAGTTTTTCTGGTCATCCACAAGTAAGTCTTTCTGGGTTGTGTTCCATATTTTACAATTCAGTTTTAAGTACTGTATTTCACCTTTCTTTCCACAAAGTTTAGAATTTAGCATTCTTAATGTGCCTGATGATAATATTTTGCAGAGGAATAGAGGCTCTCTAATCCATCCCACAATGTCTTTGTGTTGCTTTATAGTTTTTTTAAAGCCGTTCATAGTTGTATTTATTTGACTATTATTTCTTGCCCCAGATTCATAGTAAGATTTAATGTATTGGTCTTGGCATTGGCTTCTAAGTGCTGTTTCACCGGACATTCAGATTCTTTCTTTGTTGGAGATTTAATTTAAAAGAGAACACCAATATAGAGGTACAACTTGTTACTTTTTGAGTGTGAAAGTGACTAATTTGCTGAACTGCGGTTGGTCATTTCAGCCTACAAGGTATGGGCTTAAATCCCAATTAGGATTGATATGGTCTGCCTAAAGGGAGGAGGGGTTGATGGTGGTTAGGGGGATTCTAGAAACTATAGCTTCTGAAGCCTTCTGCATAGTTCTATTTTCAAGCTAATAATAGCTGGTCTCCGAAACTCAAGTAAAGAAAAATTAATGATTTACTTTTCCTCTGCACCTGCTTCAAATGCATGCCTTTTTGTATTGACCTAGGATTTGGTGGAGTTTTAACATAATGTTGAGTTATTAGATGCTTCGTTCTCAATTGTGAGCAGGAACCAAAAGTCTTCTTTGGAAGTCAGCATTTTCTTGCACAATTTGCACTGTTTATTCTTGCTAGGCGAGATTTAGTATTTATCCCTCTCTCTTTGTTTGTTTTAAAATTTTAATTTTGGAAATTAAAGAGTTTCTGACAGTACCTACTGGTTCGATTTATATGTTCCATCAGATGTGAATAATATTGTGTTTTTTACTTCCTGCCATAGATAAATGGTCTGCGTACCGGATATTTCATGATTCTGAGTGAGGAATCAAGAAGTAATTGTATGCTAGAATCTCTCAAAATTTTCAAATGTGCAATCATGATGTAGATGTCTGTCTGTGAAATCATTGAGAGAGGATGGTCTTGCTTTACAAAGATCAAAATTCAACTTCTGCTTCAATGTCAGTTGTATTTTCTGGAATCTGACTTTAATAATCTTGTGATATGACCAGTGTTGTTGCGGACACTTGTATTTCTATGGATCAGTGGGTCCAAAACCCTACTTCGCATACAGCTTTGGATGACATTTTGCCTTGCGTGGATAATGCAACAGCACAAGAAACTCTGCTAAGATCCAAAGAGGTCACTAATCAACTTGCGAGTATGGTCGACTTGGTAATTGGCAATATTGCTAATGCTAATGTGCCGCCTAATACACCCCCACCATTTTACTTCAATCAATCCGGTCCTTCTGTACCAGCTCTTTGCAATCCTTTCAATTCAGATCTGACTGATCGAAAATGTGCTCCGGGTGAAGTGGACTTCAGTAATGCAACACAGGTACTATCACACCTCTTTATTATTGTTGTAATTGTTAATATAGTAAGAAGAGTTTATTCTCGATCCTCCTGTGATCCCTCCCCAAGAATGTGAATTGCCGCTCTGTCTCCAACGTGCAACGTGTTGCATCAAATACTTTAGGATGAGAACAATTGAATGGAAGTGCACTTAGAATTTAGCAGGTGTGCCAGACTGCCAGCTGAGATACTGCTCTATGGGAAAGTGGTACTTTATTGATTAAACCATGAGGGTTATCTCTCTCCCGCTCCTTTTCTTTTGACCTGTACCTAGTCTGAGGGGCTTAGTTAGTACTCTCGCGGCCATATCTGATGGGGCAGTTTTCAACTTTAAACAAAGCTTTTTCAAGGATTAAACTGTCACAGTACTAGGAAAGTGGAATTGAAAGTTAAGCTAGAGAGGGTTGAGAAAATCAATAAATGAATAAACCATGGTAACAAGGATAATAACAGCCACTATCATAGATCCTGTTGCTGCCTAGCAGACACTATCAAGGTCCATTTTTGCACAACCTCACCCTTCCGAGTTTTAGATTGTAGGGAGACCGTTTTCAAAACCCCTTTTAACATTTTACTTGCTCAGAGTTCAATGATAGCTCCTGCTGGGTTGTTTTTATGAAACATCTTTATTTCTTCCAGTTCTAAAACGAGGTTTAGAAAACTAGACAAGACATGTAAACCCACTCCTTCCCTCCTGTCCCCTTCTCTCTGATATTTGTATCCAGACTAGCTATGCGTTACTAACCTTGGTCAAGTAAAGGCTATATATTAGAAGTGCAATGTCAAATTCCAAGATCTGTACTATACTTTTTGAGGGCCTAAAAGTTGTCCTCACGACATTGTTCGTTGAGCTTAGTCTCAGACTCTTATAGCAAGCTTGTCTGATTTGTGCGTGGTTTATGTAGGTGTGGAAGAGTTATGTCTGCCAGGCTAAACGTGTTAGCGGGAATGACTTTTGTAATACAACCGGAAGGCTGACACCCACGTTATATAGCCAGATGAGCTCTGCTGAGAATGTGGCCTTTGCTTTGAATCATTACACTCCATTCTTGGTCAACATCGAGGACTGCACTTTTGTGCGCAGCACTTTCAGCGACTTCAGTGCCAATTACTGTCCTGGGTTGAGGAGATATACACAATGGATATATATTGGGCTGGTACTTGTTTCCTCTGCTGTTATGTTTTCTTTGATCTTATGGGTTATCTATGCCAGGGAACGACGACACCGTGTGTATACCAAGGAGGTCTTGGCTGGTCGACATTGAAAACATTCTTGATCTGGATGGGAGAGGGGGTTTCGGGTTGGTTGATATTCATTGATTGTGTATACAAATGTAGCGTGGGAGAGTCTGTTGTACATTATCGCGTTTGATATTGTTTTGGACCTAGAGATTTATACTTCATCATGTTTATGTTAGTAGTAGTCCCAAATGTTTCATCATGCATCTTGTTGCCTGGTGGTACATCTTGATCCTGCATGGCGCTGCATCAACCTGGTTTTGAGTATAATCTGTACCAGTGAGATTTATGTAATCCTTGATTACTTGTTGGCTGAGACAAAAGAAACAACTATATATTACTTGCAAAATCGCTACTATTATCGACAAATAAATTTTCCTTTTTTTTTTACAAAGCGAGTAACATTCACGGACAAAGTTGTGTGACAGGACATATATAAACCTTTCAAATTGTGGAATCATAGTACAACAACAAGAATAAGAAAAAATGAATTTTGCTTGTTCTCTTCATCTAATTTCGAAGTAGTTAAGATATATACTTCGAAAACTAAAATCGGAAACAAAAATGGTAAATATATAAACAAAAAAATGAAGCAAAAATGCCTTATAAAATGCCTATGCCATTGTTGATTGAGTACACAAATATGTAATTCATTCTGTCAGGTTAACTTCGAAGGACTTGTACTACTTTAGTATCCGAGTTTCCACACTCGTCCAGAGTAGCAAAGCTTATCTTGTTACGATTGTTCAGGTGGGTTGCCACCTCTCATAAGATGAACTTAGAAGCCAAGTTAGAATGTAAAATTGGAAAGATTTTAGTTGGTGGGCCTCAGCTGTTTAATGACTAAATAATAGCACTACTTGATCTATACGTAACCAATTAATTGTAACTAAGTAGACATGATTTTACTTGAAATCAATTTAGTGTAGGCAATAACATTGGCTTTGTCTTGCTGTAGAAAGTTTTGGTAACATGTCACAGTCACAGGAGGTGATCACAATCCTAGAAATTGATGGGTTGTGCCGACCTTAATAGCTGTCAAGTGTCGACAATACTAAAACGTCAATTGCCAGGATGATTGACAAATTAGTGGACCGAACTCCCTTTTGCTCATGGTAGTCAAACAAACTACAATTAGTACATTTGATGCGACCCACAGCCCAAGCCGACCTCTAGCGTCAAGCTAGTGTGTGAACCTCATATACCTTTCGGTTTCCAAATTGGCTGTTTACGTGTTCAGTTACATGCTTATATAGTTTTAATTTTTAATTTTTTTTCCTTTTTATTTGAAGAAGATGAATATTAAGATTCGAATACGAGACAAAAAAAATATGCAGTTTAGACACCCTATTATTAGACCAACCTTGCTCTGAATATACATAGATATATAGGATATACATATAAGCATCTAAGTACATTCACAACAAATATACAATATGGAAATCTCAAAGGCATAATAAGTAGTTATCTTAGGCTCGTGGATACAGTGATCTTGAAACTAAACCTCGTGGAATTTACGAGGAGTGGTGGGGGTGGAGTGATTTGTTCCTCACTTCTTACCATATACCGCAAGATATTGAGAGTCAGATGCTTTAATCATGGCGCATTCGAAGGAGACATCTCCAAATGAATGAATGGGGTTCAAGTTATCGAATATTGAAAGAAGTCGCTCAAGATGCTCGTCAAATAGTAGGTTGCGGCGTTTGGGAACTTGTGAGCTAAATTTAAGTTGTCGATGGCGTCGATTAGATAGGTTGAGTCTTGTTTTTGGGTGTCATTATAGTATATCCTACTGTGGCGTTGGTTTGATATGGCGGTTTTTCTTGGTATTTATGTTCTTTTATGTGTAATTTATGAAATTATGAGTGATGACATCATATCATGAGGCGTGTTGGGGTGTAAGGAACTTGAGTTTCATATGTGTTGATACTTGTTGTTGTATCTTGGTGTGTTTTATACACTCTTGGCATTTCATGCCTTCAATATAATGAATTTCATCAAAAAAATTTTTTTTAATTTGCAGCCTCATCTATTTGTATACAGATTTATAGATAATTGCAAATGTATATACAATCAGTCAGTTGAAAGAAAACATGATGCAACTTAAAAGTTCTCGTTCGAGGTATCTGACATATCATATTTATGAATTGTTCTATGAGTTACTCAAGGCCAAATTATATACTTTCTCTTTGGGATATATGTGAACCTACAAGTTAAGTTGAACTCTTGAAGTAATATGATCTTTGGATCACTCAATTCTACCCGTACTATATAAATAATGATGTTGATAATTTAATCCATTCAAAATGAAAGGAAAATCTAGTAATGCATGTCACTATGACTATCTAATTTATTTGGAGTACGTGTTGTTTTTAACTTCAACTATCAATATAAGTAATCAAGTATAGCATATGAGTAGAATATGCATAACATACAACTTATTATAATGTTTTATAGGAGACTATCTAATTATTTTTAAGTATTATTAAAGAGTCTATTTTAAGCTATTTAATTAGACCGTTTCTTTCAATGTGTGGCAACCTAAAAGCATTTTCTTGTTTGGACAGATCAAAACTAGGATGTTTGTCCTGTCTAACTTGCCATGCATGCCGAGACATACGGGTAGTTTGGGATACAAGAAATGAGAATCACACATCTCACCACCCCAAACTTCGTCACGAAATAAACACCCAGCAACTTACCATTGTGAAATTCCAATGCATGGCATCCAAAAATGGATGCTTATGTGCTCCAACCAAGCACCCGGGATCCTTCAGATGCCAAATGCACCGAAATTTTAACCCCGGCACCACCTCAAGACCCCATGGTAATAAGTCCACCAGAACTAGCTCTCAACGCTTGAAACATAGAATTGAAATGGTAGCAGAAGCAAATAATACATTGAGGATGTTTCTTCTACATATTATCCTTAGCCCTACGAGTCATGATCGTGGAAGGAGGCGGAATTTCCAGCCAAAGCCTACGAGGTTTTACCTTATGAATTGCCAGGGAAGTCATGGCATTGCTGTTTATAATAGTGCATGATCTTCGTTTATGATAACTTAAGGTGGATGATCAACTATTTTACTTTTGATCTTCCATTCTTTGATATTTCATTTTTCTCCTAGATAGGCCTCAATTGTCTATAACATGATGCTCGCTTGAGGGCTTGAGGCTACATATCGAAGGAAATGCGCCCTGAAATTGTAGAAAGTGGCGGAAAAATACTTTTAGGTACCGGATTCTAATCCATATGTTGTTATGATTTGTTTATGTACAAATTTTCTTCATCATGTTGGGATGAGGATTTAATTTGGTGTTTTTTGTTAGGATTCAATCAGATATGATGTACGAGGTGAACATGGGATATTCGAGCAGTAGTTCCTAATTGTATTTGGAACGAGCTAGCGAATAATTCTCTCAATTTCATGTTTGTGGAATATAATATTTAACACAAATACTACCTTTATATTTTTAATTTTACATACATTTACATCTGACAAATTTTCAACCAATTAACACTATTTTTCTTGGAACAACGCTTCTTTTGGTCGGATTGGATTAAACAAAAGTAAAATATTCCGATGCATTGAACTATAAAATGTACACCCCGTATTGTATTGTACTTCTCTTGAAGCTCTATCTTCCCATATTTTACAACCTATATGACTATATCAACCGATATTGATCCAATTTTTTTTTATAACCGTTATTCATGTATGGGGATTCTACTATGTGATGAAGAGCTAAATCATGCCATACTAATTGTAAAGCACAAATTCTTAGAAGAGACTTGATCAATATACCAAAAAATCGACTTATTTAACTATTATATGACTAAAGATATTCGTAGCTAGTGTCCTACAAATAAATGAGGCATATACAATCTTCATCCTATATTAAGAGTGACTCAACATAAACGAGCAACCTTAACTAGTTAATTAATTTGTGGTATAGGTAAATAAGTTACTATTTACTCCCATGAGCTCGGGTGCTTACATATCACATAAAGGTGTCTTGCAAAATGCATTATTCACTAGCAACTTAAATTTTAATTAAGATTCCTCATTTTAAAAAGAAAAAAAGAACGCTAGCTTTTATTGACGCAGAACCCTCATCATTTATACTTTAAGCAAATGACAATATATAAAATATGAAAATTGTATTTTTTTTTTTTAACGGTTCACATTTTTTTCACATTTTAGATGGAATAATCAAGGGATATTTTAACATATAGTTTTTAAAGATTCATATACACGAGAAATAGGAGCAGAACTGAATACATATGCTCATAGTATTACTTATTCAATATTTTCTCAGACCAATACCTATTTCATCGTACATTAAAATAGGAACTTTTCAGCTTGGATAGTTGGATAATGGATATTAAAGAAAACATTAGAAACCAATGCTAGTCAACCATAGAAATTTATGTGAAATATCATGATCCAATCATAGAACCTATAGATGTTTCTAATCCATATGCTTTTGTTTTGTTCAACCATCTCTTAACAACTAATCTAACTGCCAACAAAACGTCCGAAACTTCACATTACCTTCATGTACATACAACAAACTTCCCTCACATTAAGGACCTAGTTACAACATAACACGATGCATTACCCGTCACATGACCACCTTTGTAGGCTTTTGGAAACATTTAGGAAACAAAGCACAACAAGTACCAAACGTAACAAACTTAACAAACTCCCAAACTTACGTGCGTAACTACAACTCCAATCACTCTACTATAAAGCCTTACAAACCACTACATTCACTCAGTTTGCCGCACCTCATAGAATCAAAAACTATATCTTTATTATCTACAAATTAAACCTCAAAACCTTGAACCTTAAGAGCTCAGGTATACATTGCATGGCAACTAGAAAGGGAATCAACCCCAACCCTAACCAAAAACCAACAACAATAACAACAACACGTACGTGCCTTTGTTCTCCTACGTCCCATCCTGGTTCATTCCGGTGCCAATTCCACAGGAACAAAACCCTTTCCCATTCCAACAAGAGAAGGGTGTCCCTTAAATTAATGATGGCAAAGGCAAGTTCTTTTAAGGCTTTTCTTCTGCACATGATGATTAAGCCTTCAAGTCATGATCTTCAAAGGCGGAGGAATTTTCAGCCAAAGCCCTCTAGGTTTTATTTCATGGATTGCCATCATATCGATCGTCATCATCATCGAGTTGCTGTTTCATAATCTTTGATCTTACTCTATTGGGGTATAAATATATTTTTAGTATCACTATACCCCCATTTTTAAATGATAGCCAAGTTGTGTAAATAATATGAGATATCTTGTGACGAGGTAATCTCATAGTAAAGTGGCTGTCTTAGGATAGGTGTTTGAATTTTTGTGTTTTAGGCACTTACGTTTGTTTTGAGGGCGCTAACTAGTACGAGCGACCATTAACAAACTATATGTATCTCCTAGAGATTTTGTAAATATTTCTAGGACGTTTTCTTTGTGCCTTGAGTTTTTGTGATGAGGCACACATAATAAAAATTGTTGGTTTTTTTTTTTTAAGAAAAATTTGCTGGTTATTAGTTTTTCTCTAGTTTGTGTTACATAGGTTATTTGTGATAAGATTCTGAATTTTATGAATTACTTTCTTACTTGCCTTCTAAAGCTTGCCATTTTTGTACTATCTTTAAGGTAATTGTGGTGCTTGAAAGCAGCCTCTGTAGTCTGTACTGATGGTGATTGGTTAGTTGGATGTTTCTATCGTATTCGATCCCTAGTAAAAGTTCTATGGCTGATGGCTTAGAATTAGTGGCATAAAGTTAAAACTAAATTTTCTGAAAACACTAAAATTTTCACTTAAAAATCACTTTTGTATAGTACTAATAATAGAAGTGAATACTTTAATTCCATTTGTAAGTAGTCTGAAAATTAAAAGTAAACCAGTCTCTTATAGATAATTTGTGGCTCACATAACATATGAGATCCCATTTCATGTAATTCTAATCAAAATGACTAGTAAGAATTAAAGTGAAAGCAGTCACTAATAAGTAACAAACTAACAACCCAGGAAACTTGACCTCATGTCTTGTGGGTGTTTTCACTTATATATTGACATTTCACTGGCTTATGGAAGTTGGAGGAAGCCACTAAATCCACTCAAGTCTCAGTTGTAAAAGAATTGTTTTTTTTTTCGAAATTAAAAAATTCTTTAATAGTTGGATTATTAGGCATTCAAAGAGCATGGACTAATACACGCAATCTCTATATAAGTCCAAAGATTATGATGCTTACAATTAGACATTAGTAGTAGTAAATGTGACATGGAATCTACTCAAATGTGATATGGAATCTACATTGCACCCAATTCTGGGGGAACATGCCAACAATGATGCGAAATGACTGTGAATGATTGAATTATTTTATCTGTAATG
The DNA here is from genome assembly GCA_901111285.1 of Corrigiola litoralis. Classification (NCBI taxonomy): domain Eukaryota; kingdom Viridiplantae; phylum Streptophyta; class Magnoliopsida; order Caryophyllales; family Caryophyllaceae; genus Corrigiola; species Corrigiola litoralis. Next base: position 3,589 of record CAAKMY010126300.1, on the reverse strand, counting down.
CAACGCATTAGTGTCACTTTGGGATCAAATTAATTAAGCAATACAAAGCAAATCAACAGGGCTGAATAAAGGTTGAGAAGCTGTTTACCTAGCGTTTTCCGAGGAAAGTAGAAAGTTGGTGATTTCTAGACGTCACGGGCATTTTTTTTTTTTTTTTTTTGGTACCGCATCTAACTTTTCTCTCTTAATATGTGAAAGTTAGATCTCAACTTTTCAGGGAATTGTTTCTGACTTGAGTGGTACTTGCATTTTATTCTTTAGATTAACTCAAATACTTAGATAATATGATATGACTATAAATTATGGGCAAATATACGAACTTTTAAGAAAAAAATATAAACTTTAACATTACAATGTGAGTTTTTAGTGTTATTATTGCGAATTTTTTTTTTTTTTTGTGAGTTTTCAATTTTGTAACATTACAATGTGAGTTTTCAATTTTGTAATCTTCATATACTAGTAAAGGCTCACGGTGTAAACAGAATTTGCGTGCTTTTCGTTAAGGTATACGAAATCAACGAAATCGTTAATGCCAAGGAAAGAGGGATTCTTTTGGCTTGGTCCTCCGAAACTTCTGTGGAGACAAATAGGTCAAAAATTTTAACGGAATTCTTCAACAATTCATACGAAAATAGCAGAATTTTTAAGATCCCTAAAGAAACGAAGACCGTAAAAGAAAAATCATACCCAAAGACTGGGGAGCCCATCATCATTGATATATAATTGTATACTGGTCCCATGATGTTGGAGAGCTAATGACTTATATTCCAATGCATGTAGAGTCAAATGAAAGTTGCAAAATTGCAAGAAGTCCTACCCTTGGAGTCTCCTTTGAGGGCCAAAAGCTAGCTGTTTGCGTTGGGCACTTGGGCACCATGGAGCTACGTGTGGCTATTATTACGTGAACATCTTGTTGATCACCATAACTTGTTCAGTATATCAATGATATCAAAGCCAACCGCGGAGTGGGTGGTCTGGAGAAGCTAGTCATGACCCAACAAGAACGTTGGTCCTCACGGAGGGACGACAGTTAGGACTGATCCCATTGCAAGGAATGAGACTTGATAATGGAAATCACGTATTCTTATTCTATATATATACGCTTTTTCATATGATTGGCAATTAAGATATTTCTTTTGAAGGTCAATAGATTTACATATACATTGTCGCTAAGGACGAGCAGCTAAAAATAAGCTGGAAAGGAGGAACTTGAACTATTGAGATTTAATTATCTTCAGTTCCAGCTACATTCATCCATCTGCGTACAAGAAAGATAATTCATGATCTTAATTATGACTACAGTAGAATTTGGCATATATTTCACGGAACTGCATATAGATTATAGACGATGATGAAATCTAAAATATAAAGCTTTAGATTAATGTCTATCAGTCTCTGTTATAAACAGTGCCTATCGTAAATGTGGAAGTTGAGCCAATGGCGGCGATAGAAAGAGCATGCCATATATGATTCAATTGTAATACGTACTTATTGATTTGTGATTCATATGATAATTGATAGATCGCTCAAAGACTAAGAAACCATGCATGTTCACTAATGAATGTTGTAAGAAGATTCATGCTTACTAATACCGGCATTGTGAAGGGAAAGAAATCATATCCTATATCCGGAACCTTTGAGGAGGATATACTTAGATAATACAACGAATGTGTTGTTTGGAAAACGTAAATATGGATGATGAACTAAGTACGAGTTTACAACTAAAAGACATAATATTTATAAGGTTCACTATATTAACGTGACAACTACGGTTTTAGAGCCAGGAAAACTCTTTGTTTATGGTGAGAGAATACAGATACAAGATGGCAGAGATTAATATCTCAATAGGTCAACCCTAGAAAACTAGATTGCTCAGAAAAAGCCTCTTTTTATCTCTCTACTATTTTTCTTAGTTGTATATGCTAATGACTTGAGGTGTTTATACAGTAAACCCACAAGTTAATAGACCTAGTACAATTAAGAAACTAGGTTAAAACAATAAGGAAGCTATAAGACAGGTTTAACTTAAACCCACGGTTGAAACGCACGTGCAAGTTTTAGGTCGGTCGCACCCTTGACCAAACTGTCTCAGATCAAGGGTCTGCCATCAACTATTTTATTGATGGTAAGCCATAATTTTTACCATATGCTTCATTATGACCTTAAATTTTTATTTAGTCAATAAATCTAATTTGTGCTATGGTGAGAGTTGTCATCCCCCTTTGTTTATGGATGGGTTTTGTTCAATATTTGGGAGGTTCGTCGTTGAAGATTTTGTCATGTGGAGTCCTATGCTGATTCATTCGACATATCTGTATTGGATCGTAGTTTTTCGTCAACAAGTTGCTGAGTCATATCAATATCTTCATTTTCAAGTTTACGTTGGATCAAGAGGCTCCCATGTAAAATATTGTATATTGAAACAACGATTATGCAATATATGGTATGCAAGTACGGTAGATCTGACACAAAATATCCTCAGTCTATGGGGAAAGATTTTTGTTTGATTTTGTTCAAAAAATCATTGCACTTTGATATCAATTGTAGATGCCGTACGACAATAAATTTAAGAAATCATCTATATTTTATCAAAAAAAAAAGAGATCCCATATGACTATATTGTATCTTATATGTTGAAAATAAATCTAAATCAATTTTTACTTGTGAATAGTGTGGAGAAGGCAAGTAGGAACTTTTAAAAGAAACTAAGAAAATATATCACAAGTGGTTAGAACTCTCTTACTTCAATCATGAGTTTGATGGTTCGATTCTTATCATCGACTTTGTGCGCACATTTGGACAAAAAAAACCTTATATCTTTTCTTGTGTAGTTGTGTGATAGACTATTTACTCTCTCTAGATATATGACATGTTTCAAGGTATATTATCATCAACTAGTATTTGGCCTGTGCGATGCACGGTCAAGCTATTGTCACGTAGGTTTTTTCGTTTGTCAGTTAATGTTGATGTACCAAATAATTCATAGTATGGCCTATAAATGGCAATTGTAAGTCTAGTGTTTGATCTTGTGCGATGCACGAATCGTTAAAAAACGAGTTTGTGACAGGAGGCTGTAAAATTACATATATCATGGGACCATATGTACTCGATTGGTACATATATCGAGGCTGGTGGAGGAGGGGAAATATGAATTTGGTTGATGAAAATGCACCAATGATGGTCATATGATCTGAATTATTATTTTTATATTACGGATTAAGCTACAAAATATGAAATTATAGGGGTGTTTTTATTACGCAAATCAACTATTTTTAGAAATTTGGAAAGTAAGATGTTGGACTTGGAATTGCATATATAAATGTTAATTAAATTGCCAATTAAAGAGTAAATCAAATGAAATTTTATTGTGTTAGTTTTAAATGCTAATATTGTTTGTAGGAAGAAAAAGGGTCTCTTGATGCCATGTTGGCATAATTAATAGGCGCTATGTAGGATGCATATGCGGCAGACTCCTGTTTATACAACGCTTTTTAATAGCTTTATATAGATAAATATAGATATAGATATGGATATAGATATATAGATATAGATATAGATAGATAAATAGATATAGATATAGATATAGATA
>CAAKMY010126246.1:0-18779 GCA_901111285.1 Corrigiola litoralis | reverse complement strand
AATCTAAGTATCTCATTACAAAATAGCTTGACATCAAAAACACCCCTAAATCTCATATGTTCCTTAGAAGAATGATATCAATTTAGGCACTAAATACATCACTTCATGTAAAATGATGATTCATGAGATATGTACATCATCTCATCAACTAACATATATACAACAAATGCATGTCACATAATGCATAAATACTGTTAACATTCACCTGAGTTGCACAAAGCTAACTGCGATACTCAAGGTTCCGATATAATTGAAGCTCTACGATGCTGGAAGTTGGTCGACATTTCTCTTCAACTGCTCTTAACTGATCCAGCTGCCAGAATTAAGCCGAATATGTCAAAGTAATCAGGCATACAGAGTGTAGACTTCAGGTCATGTCTCTTCACTACATGTCTCTTCAGTCTTCACTACATCCATGCCTAAAGTGTTAATTTAACATCTGTATCTTGGTCATGTATTTGCGCGAGATACGAACATCAATCAATTATAGGGACACGAATTTAGAAGTAACAAGCTGTTAAAATGAACACAGGCTACAAGCAAATTCGTTTCTGAAACCGCCGCTGTTTGCGTTTGCATGATGCTATGAGCCTGTGATGTTTACAGGATTTGCACCATCCCAAATTCCCAATTAGACGTTGGCTCTTTCATTAGCTCAAGACAGCTAAACTGGTTTCAATATTTACTTATTAGATCATTTTATACATATAGATTCACAAAATTATTGTATAGACCTATAGTTTGTAATCATCACGAGATAATTTTTGTCACAGTTCTTCCTAGATGCATCCATGTACAGAAAACTCTAGAATACTTATTCTCTGCTTCCTAATGTGGCCCTTTTGTGTTTTCTCTTATCAACTATCATTGTCATAATCACTGCAGTGGAAAGTGTAGAATACCATTCTCTGCTGGATTGCTATCTGCATCTCCGAAGTCTCCAATCCTGATTCCTGTACTAAGTGATACATTGATCTAAAAGGTGTATATGTTAAACCTTGCATGTACTGAGTATTGACAAAGGTTTAGGCCTAGTGTAACTAAAGCATCTAGTAAATCTCCGAGCAAGTATAACAGTAACTCCTAAGGAATATATATCGTTGAGTGTTGTCGATTGCAGTGATGCTGGAACTTTTGTTAAGTTTCAACTTAGTATAACAGCATCTAGCCAATTAGTTTATGTCAACCAAGGAAGAACAAAAGCATAGTTCATGCTTAATAAGTTGGAGTTGACTACATCAACAATTATGCAATGAATAAACACAAAAAATCATCCTCTGGAATATTTGGGTGTTTCCTTGGTGATTTGGCTTGTCCGTATAATAAAACCAACTGCAGCAGCAGTGAACTCTTTGCAGAACAGTTACTTCCTGCACGTCCCGCAGAAACAATTGATGGTAATAGTCATTGATTTGCTGCCGTTGCTGAAGCTATGGCGTCTATGGCTGGATTGCCACGAAATTAGCATGAGTAATCGAGCTGTTGATTAGGGTCGGGGGATGACATTGGATATCAGAAAATTAGCTGCTGCTGGTTTTTATTTTTCCAGAGCAAACAGAGGTACGTGATCTAGGAATTGCACCAGGACGCGGATTCACCTTTATATAAGGAACTTCAAATTGGTACTCTCCCACACACCCACCCAAAACAAGTAAAGTATAGAGAAGAGGAAGCACAAACAGGGGAATTAATGACACACAAATTGGTTACGCCTATCTACAGATCAATAGATCTGTTAATGGACACCATCTCATTGGATTTGCAGAAACAGAACCATATAATTTCTACAGGAGTCTGCAAAGAAACACACACAAGTGTTGCAGTTCTGATCATGAAATGCAGAAATCAAGATAATTTGTTATCAACGCTCTTAACTACAACAGTACAGTTTTTTCCTGGTGAAAAAAAATCAAAGCATACTGACCTCAAAAGATGTCCCTCATTGGATCATCATTATGAATCCTCTTCATCCTATATGCTTAAGCTTACATCTCATTCCCCTCAATAATTATCCGTCCAGCACGATCATATTCAATTGGCCTCTCATTCTGACCTAGTAAAAGCTCTTGCGGAATCTCCTCGTCTATTGCAGCATTACCATACTTCTCCGCAATCTTCTCCTTAACAGGAGACCTCAATTTCTCCCTATTGGCCTGAAATCTGTCATATAGCTACTCAGCTTGTGATGGAACTGCTTGCTCATGAACATCTTCACCCTTCTCAAACTCCTCCCAAGCATGCATATGAAGGCGCTTAAACTCCAATACTTGACCACTCAACCTATTATCATGGACAGAAGTATAACTTAGGTGAAAATCCGAGCCAACCTTGCTCCAAAAAGATTGTTCTCGTGCCAAAATGTATAGATCGATATTCTATTACTGTTGTCTGATATTCATAGGTTAACGAATTTATAAAGCCTGCTAGGGAAGCAAAGATCCTGTTTGATTGGCAAGACCATCAGACCAAGGCACAAGAGACTCTTATCAGAAAGTTGGAGAATGAGTTAAGAAAGTTCCCTTGCTAATCTCTTGCTAGCTTCCTTTTTGTGCTTGTTTAATGTTTCAAGCTCTGAAAATCGTTGCTGGTAGATTCCTTAGTTAATGGAGTTCAACCAATGTCTTCTTAAATATAGGACCAAAGGGATTACTAGCAGGGGATTTTCCCAATCTAGAGCCTTTCCTTTCAGGGAGGTTCTTGAGGGTTATAATATCTACAAGTTTGAGAGGTTATAGCCAAAACTGATCTAAGCTGTAAAGCTGTTGATGACATGTTGAGCTACGACATCTCAGAGCTCCTCAAGACTTTTGCGCACGGTGACTGCGGATAAATCTTAAATTTAGGAAAAAGAGAGGTTTGCCAGCGTAAAAGACTACTGCCATACCACCTAGTGTACTCCTGTTTTGATCGACATGGTGACAATGGAAATTTTTGGTTGATCCTAGCTCAGGCTCAGGGTTGAACCAGTCGTCACCTAGGCAAGCATCGAGGAAGAAGGAAAAACAGACTCATAAATCCGCTATGAGTGAATGATGCTTGCAATAGGATATTAGTATGCACAGTACTTAGAAAATGAAACAGAACAAAGAAGTTCAAGAAAGGAAGAAGACTGACGTTCTCAAAGTATCGTCAGAATGAACTTACAAGGCATAGGTCGAGTGTCAAGTAGCTCAAAACATTAAAATATGCATTGCAGTACGAAATTGACACAAATAAATGTCACAAAAAATTATTCTTTTGTGAGAAACCACTTCTGTACCCCTATTTGTCTGTATAACCACAATTAGCATTATCTTGAAAGTAAAGACGGCTTGAATACATGTCCAGCCCAAAATTAATGTTCCTCATCTGCCACGATCCAAATATGGTTTTATCATACGGGGACTTCAGAAATGCTAAACACCAAAGATCAGAACCCACTTGTGTCCAAGTACGGGAAAAACCCAAGCGAAGCCAACTATCATCATCGAACTGCAGTGCTACTTGAAATCGCCTAAACCCCTGAATAGTTGTTAATTGTCTATCATAATAGCAGTAATCATAAATTCCCCTACCATCACTAACACCGTCAAGACCAACTGCATCATGCATGGCACTACGTACAGCATCCATCAATATCGGATGAAAGTTGGTAACACTTGCTCCAGTATCAAATATGAATCCACCATTTCCAACCAAAACTTTAGAAGGTACTTCAATAACATTGTTTGCCACAGCAACTGCTTTGACATCGAAATAATAGTGAAACTGGTTCAGTGTTAGGTGTGTATACGCTCCTAGAAGTAGTGCTTCATTCCCAAGTCGCAAATAACTCGAATCTGGATAACTTAATGGTAAACATATCGAGAATCTATCAACCTTCAGTCCGCGGAGTAATGATCTATAATTATAGTCAACCCCAAGGCCAAATATTCCCGGGTTGCCCGGATCATTTGAAAGTTCATTCCCCATGACCATCCGTATTGATGTCGATGAAGACCTTTTGATATTGTCGAGAAACATAAATCTCTCAACACCAACATAACCTGATGATTGGAAACTGCTAGCATATTTAACACTGTAGGTACAACGTCCTCCTGACACACAATTCTTCCCTACAGTTTCCCTGCATTCTGGATCATCACAAGTTAAAGCAAGGTAGGTACGTGACTCTCTATAGTTGAAAACAGAAGATGAAATCCATGTAAAACTGCTACCAGTGTCTAACACTAAGGAAACACTTACGAGTGGAGTGCCTAACTCAACCTCAACAAGGTATTTAAATTGACTTGTGTGGTCAATAAGAGCTACCACCGCTGATTCATTAAGGAAGCTGTCATTTTTTCGATATTTTGGATGTAAGATGTGATAAACTGGTAGTATGTACCCTGCAGGATGAGAAGTATTATTCTTTTGCCTATCATCATACCTATTATGCGATGTTGAATATTCCCTTGATGCTGCAAGAGGTATGGAGCATGCTACCACAAACAACGCCGCAAACATTAACGTGTAAACCTCCATTAGTCACCAGCTGTACAAACGTCAAAGGTTTTATCTTAAACCTAGCTAGCGAAAATAGCCACCAAAACCTTATTGCTGCGTATGACATTATATAAAGTACACTCAATCTAAGGCCATGTTCTCCATATGAGAATTGTGGAGACATTCCAGAAAAGTTCCCCAAAGTTGCTAAAAGTTCGTCAAAGTTCCCAAAAAGAAATACCATGAAAATAAAAATTGGCCAAATATACGAACACATAAAAAGAAAATTAGAGATTGTACCATAGTGATTAAGCTCAAATATCACAAAATATGATTATGGGAAGCTAAATACAGAAAGTTGCATATTACTAGTAGCAAGCAAATATTGACAAATATTCGCCTTCTTCCCAATGTTCCCGCTCACTGTACTCTACCATATTTTATTCTTATCGTCCATAGTGGTATAATAGTAACATTAATTTGAATACAGATTTCCTACTCCGATTACCAGCTTCCCACAGTATAGATTCCTATCCCCACAAAACACACTTCCTGAAGATTATCAGCCCCATTAAAGCACATTTTTACGGTTTCATTACGAAACATTGGACCTGGAGCAGACTCAAAGTCGACAAAAACCGAATGAATGATCAATCTTTAGAAAATAAAATATAACATTCATATCCAAGCTAAAATTGTTCTTAAAGTCGCAAATTGAAATATCAACTAGAATGTTGTCATCAAAACGGCTTTTGGGATGTACACCATGACTATACAGGGTATATATGAATGATACAGGCATAGAGCCTCGGGTGTGATGGCAGAGAAACTGTGCCCAAATTGTGACAGGGGAAGGAAGAACTCAATAAATGGTCCCACCTGACTTATCTCCTATCACAATTGTGGGAAGGTCTCCCTTTCAAATGATCATATCATATGCAAGAATTGTGAGACAATTATGCAACTAGTGTTGCCGTTTAAGGATTAACCCGGACTACTGAGATCATATCATATGAAAGGATTTGTCAGTACAGTCGATGACATTATGTATGTAAAAAATTAGAATTCCCTTTAGAAAATCTCAGAGTTTAAATCTTGTAATCGTGATGTTGCTTATTGTGATATTACCATTGATGGCTGCAGACTACTGAGATCACTGCCTAATTAAATTTCCGAACTTGCCTCTCAAAATTAGGTCCGGTTTCAGCAGTGCTCTGTCGTCTTGAAAAATAAATGCCGCAATCCCACTGCTCCACTGAAGACTGCCTCAACCTTCAGCACATCCCCTGCATTTCAATGATGTTCCTTACCGAAGCACACCGCAGTTGTTTTCATTGGCAAGATGCTGTGAGCCTGTGACGTCTAGAGATTTTGCACCATCCCAGTTGGTCATTTGCCCCTTCGACGCGGATTTAAGGAACTTAAAGTTGGTACTCCCCCACACACAGACCCAAAACAAGTAAAGCATAAAAAAGAGGAAGCACAAACAGGGGAATTAATGTGAACAAATTGGTTATACAAACAAATTGACACCGGCAGAAACAGAACCATATAATTTCTACGACTCTGCATATGCTGTACAAACAAATTACATAAAAAGGCAAAGGGGCACACACAACAAGTATTGCAGTTCTCATCATGAAATGCATAAATCAAAATAATTTGTTATTAACACTCTTAACTACAGTACAGTTTTTCCGTGATGAAAAAAAAAAAAAAATCAAAGCATAGAGACCTCAAAATTAGTCCCTCATTGAATCATCATCATGAATCTTCTCTATATGCTTAACCTTCCATCTCCTTCCCCTCAACAATTATCCGTCCAGCACGATCATATTCAACTTGCCTCTCACTCTGACCTAGTAAAAGCTCTCGCGAAATCTCCTCTTCTGTTGCAGCATTACCATACTTCTCCGCAATCTTCTCCTTAACATGATTCCTCAACCTCTCCCTATTGACCTTAAACCTTTCATACAGCATCTCAGCTTGTGAAGGAACGCCTTGCGCATGAACATCCTCACCCTTCTCAAATGCCTCCAAAGCATGCATATGAAGACGCTTAAACTCCAACGCTTCACCACTCAACCTATTCTCATTGTCACCCGCATAAAACTTCTCATTAGGATCAGCATCAGGTTGCGGATCCCCACGCATAGACCGCGCCTTAGGATCATAGTACGCCGAATTCACATCAAGATTCACCAAATACTTCGCGGTATCCTCCCTTATACGCAAGTCCCTCGCAGTACCACTGCACCCTCCACCAGGCGTACAAACTCGCTTATCAACCTTTCCGAAACCCTTCTGTTCACTCTCATCAACCTTAGCCTCATCATCATCAAGAAGTCCCTCCAACTTCTGTTCTTTAACGTACTTTTTCCTCTCTTGGTCCCTCTTCTCATACCCATGCACAACGTACGCATAACTATCGGGATCATAGGCGTTATACCTATCACGTTTCGCCTCAAAATCCATCGTAACTTCCTCTATAACCTCATCAGGAGCAATGTTTCTCCCCGTATGCTTAGCTTTATTTGCCCTAGGGCGTTCCATGCATGACTTATCGTCGTGTGTCATTGCACCACAATTAGGGCACGCACCCTTACGATATTTCTCTGCATGGAAACCCTTTTCGCCTCTACGTGTACACCGCGATTTCTTGTTATCATTGTGATCATCGCGTTCTCTTTTTCTTTGATGAGTTAAACTACGTTTATCCGAGGCATCATCATCATCATCATTAACGTACCATGGCTTCACAGCCATAAAATCTGGGATGTGGGGATTAACTTCCTCATTAGACTTTGATGCCATTTTTTTTTCTTTTCTAATGATGATTAATGAGGGTTTATGTAGACTTGTGCTGTGTATATAGATGGTTAATTAGGGTTCTTCAAAGAAGGCGGTTGATAGCTAGAAAACGTTTATTTATTTTAACTAAGAAATCCTTTAAATTTTACAAGGCAATAATAATGAGAATTAACCGATTTTACAAAATTATCAAAAGAGATAGTCTAATCTAAATTTAAGAATTAAAATTAACTCTGATTACCAACTGGTTTTACTTTTAAAATCACTAAGTAAAAAGCGATCACTTAAATCCAAAAGGCGAGTATTTTAAGATACAATATTTTGAATTCTAATAAAATTAAATTGTGTTTTTTTTTTGAAAGAAATCCTTTGAATTTTACAAGGCAATAATAATAAGAATTAACCGATTTTACAAAATTATCAAAAGAGATTGTCTAATCTAAACTTAAAAATTAAAATTAACTCTAATTACCAACTGGTTTTACTTTTAAAATCAGTAAGTAAAAAAGCGATCACTTAAATCCAAAAGGCGAGTATTTTAAGATACAATATTTTGAATTCTAATAAAATTAAATTATGTGTTGGTTTTACTTTCGTGATTATTTTCCCTAATAACCTTACGTTTACCTAATCTTGTGAATGTAAGTTATATAGCCCAGCCGAAGCAACTTCAAAAAAATTAACCGATATCTACATGCATTTAGGATAACAACATGTGATTCGAAAAGAACTTAATTGAGAAAGAATTTGGACACAGGGTTTGTCTTGAATAGAATTGAATTGTGGAATAAAATAATTGAATTTGTAAATTTGAGAATTAATCTTGTGTGTGGTTGGAATTGAAGTAGTGAAGAACTAAGAAATAATTTCATCATCTCCAATCGAAAATAGCTCAACTCCAAATCTGAGTTAAAGAAAAAAAAATCTCTATTTCTGTCAAATTTCTTCCTAATTTATCACTACAAACAAAACTTAGTTTTTTAATTCTACATTGCATTTGTTTATCTAGAAGATGAGTTTTGAATTAATCTTCCCAATTATTTTCTTGCCCAATTTAATTCAGTCAACATAAACCCTAAATCCCCCAATATTAACCAATTAAACTCGTTTTAGAGTAGGGGTGAAACTTATTTGGACTAACTCCAATCCAAATTCTAATTCAATTCAATCCGAACTGACTATTTAGTATTTGACTCAAGCTTTTGTAAATTTGGTTTTAAATTGACTTGGGACTATAGAGTTTATAATTCAAATTCCAATATTAACCAATCTGAACTAACTATTTGGACTATAACTCTTTAGTCCCAATTCAAGTTATAATCCATAATTTAATAAACATATATAAAGTTTATAGAGAAAAATGTAAACTTACAAATTTATTATGTATTAGGTATTCTAATGTTGGAGCACTATATTTGGGGGATATAAAAACATTGGTATTATACTTACTGATGGTGCAAATCAATACATACCACCAAACTCTCCCATTTAAAAAAAAAACTGCACTGTGAGCAACTGAGCAATTTTACATTTGAAGAAAAATTGGAGATTTTAGTACAGGGGAGTTGGGGAGGCTCAATACAGTCACCCAGATATGTTGCATTTCTCAAATGGCTGATGTTTCATCTTGCTAGATGCAATAATCCAGATGTGTTTATGCTACAAACAAGTGGCGATCTGAACCCCCCCCCCCCCCTGGGTTTAAAACCTTAATATTCACAATGCACCAATGCCTCGAAGCCTAAGCAAAAGAGAACAAAAGCAGGGGCATTTTTTTGTGTCCCAATTTGATTACATGATAACCTACACTGTTGACCTAAACCAACTAACCCATAAAGCCACCTCCAGGCATATTTGGTGGAGTCCCTTGTGATGGTACCTGTCCCTGGGGAACCAACTGTGGTCTCCCTGGACCTTGCATATAACCCTGACTCATTCCAGTACCGACCATTTGCTGAGGTTGTGATTGCTGTTGCAGCTGTTGTAGTTGCTGCTGCTGCTGTTGTAATTGTGGCATTTGTTGTTGCTGTAGCTGTTGAATTTGCTGTTGTTGCTGAAGTTGTGGCATTTGCTGCTGGATTTGCTGCTGTTGCTGCTGTAACTGTTGCATGGTTGGTTGTTGCTGTGGTATATGCTGAAGTGATTGTTGCATCTGGGGTAGCTGTTGCTGTTGCAATTGTTGCATAGTTTGTTGTTGCTGTTGCAAATGCTGAAGTTGCTGTTGCTGCTGCATCTGAGGGTGTGGCTGCTGCTGCTGTTGTTGCTGCTGCTGCATCTGTTGATTTTGTTGCTGCATCTGCTGATTTTGTTGCTGCTGATGCTGCAATTGTTGTTGTTGTTGCTGGCTAGGTATTTGTGGTTTAAATACAACCATATCCTGGTTAACACAAAAAGAATATACACGGAGCAATTTAGGTGATTTCAAGAGCCAGTCAATCTCAGTTGCTTGGACAACCCACTTAGGCCAGTTTATGGAGCTACGGCAAGTAGATTCGATATTTTGATGAACCTTAGGTATAAAGAATTTATGCGTCATGGTAGAGGTAAAATCTAGGCATTGACATTATTGGAGCTCTGCCATGCCAGTAGCTTCAGCATTTTGTGACAAAATTCACTTTTTTTACTTATCCTAAAATCAGGACTTGACACACAGCAGCGGCATTGAAAATCTCTATCTTAAGAGTTGTTCCTAGAATTACTGTGGTAAGTCTAATGCTCATCCCCAAAACATGATGAGAATACATATGACATAGGGCCCTCTTAAAACTAGCCATACATCAGACAACATAGATGCATGGTACGAATAGCTTGTAGCCACTAGCTTAAGAATGTCACGAGTGATGTGGCACCGTGGGTGTGGGCTGGTGGACAGTGAAATCTCGAATCCTCAGTACCTCTTCCACTCCCAACTTCACGCCAATCAATAAGAATGACAATGAGATACTAATACATTATTCTTGTTCGGAAGCCAGAGTAGCAGAAATCATAACTCATCGTATGGAAAATCAGATGTACAGAGCAGGATGGATACCAAGTAACAGCCAGAAGCAAAATCATATTTACTGAAGGACCTCCTGATTTCTTAAGGTTTTTGGTATTATTATTTTGCTAGGTAATAAGCAGCAAGATTAAATGTAAACCAAGAGAGTGACAACCCTTCCAAAGTTTAAATCATTAAACAATCAAATAGAACAAGAACAAAAAGCTTACCCCAGGAAAAAGCATTCCAATCAAACGGCAGGCTTTATCAGAAACAGACAGCAACAGTGTTTGCGACGGCAACTGGATGACTGCGCACTGAAGGCATAAACCAAATGAGACCGAATTGATTAGAGCACCAAAAGTTATGTCTGATGTAGAGAGATAGAAACAAAAGTGACTCCCGAAGTCCCAAGCATCAGCCATTTATTGCTACCTCTAATTCACAAGAAGTATAAGATGTGATTCAAATGAAGGACTGGCACCCACAGGCCACAAGCACCAATAACAAGATTCAGAGAATTCCCGCACATATTTTTGGTTTGCATTAAATAGAGATGAAGGATACCGGAGCTCGTAATTAGATTTAACAATTTTGGATAATGACCAAATGTAGAAAAAAGTTAGTCAAACCAAGACCTATAAAAAGATCTTTACAACTCATAAGGACCTGTACGAGAAGATATGCAACACATTTAACAACCATGCTTATCTACCCACAACCAACAAGGCATTAGCCAATCCAAGAGTAGAAAGACACAAATAACTTTTATTAATTTCACGTTCAACATTCCAGTGTAAAATGCTGTTTTATCGCAAAGTGGAGGAAGCTTTCCTTATATTTCGGGAATGAGGACGGAAGGTCCGATAAATGTTTCATGACATTATAATAATTAAGTCAGCATCAGGAATACTGACTCACAACCTAAATTAATATCTGACTCGTCACACCACTATAGGTCTGTTAAGAAAGAAGCCCTTTCACTCACTTTTGTGCAATGTGCAACTAGGGGTGACAATAAGCTGAGCCGGCTCGCGAGAAGTTCAAGGTCGCCTCGGTTAAAGCTCAGTCAAAGCTTGAGGCTCGTAAGCTCAGCTCAGCTCAACTCGAGTCTATAACGAGTCAAGCCGATCAAGGTCTCGGCTCAATTTGTGCGAGAAGTTCAAGGGACGAAGAGAGTATCTAACTTTTACGTTGGCTATCTGTCAAAAGGCATAGATGCTTCTAGAGACAGGAGGAAAACATTGGAAACCATAAAAACCATAAGATGCTAGACATATCATTTCAAGCTCATTTACAAACTCAAATTGTATATGTCTAGCTTCATATAACATTGTTAACCAGAAAAACACGTCCCCAACAATAAGTCTAGCTTTTGGTCAAAAAGTGTCGCATCACATTCAACTTACAAGCTTCTTTTCTTGTAGCTGCGAAAGAAATCCATGCTGATTCATTGCCCTGAAAACAAGAAAGTCTGCTTTTCCAACATACTGCCTGGAAGTGAGGAAGACACAACACACAATATATTAGAGACCATCTATTCTTTCACATAGCATCGTAATTACACCCACATAAAATGCATGTCACATAAGCATAAAAGCCCATCAATTTATAACAGCAAAAATAGAGAATCATAAATGCTGCAGGTTCATAGAGAAGCACACACTTGTTATTCATGTGATCCTGAGAAATTAGACGCACTATTTGCATGGTTGGTGGCCAATTTGCTGCAAGACTGCAAAAAAAGAGAAAGTTACGAAGGTCAGGAAGTGGTAATCATCACTATTTCTTTTACTTTTCCCCTTCTGTCGTATACTGGCAGAACGGTTGCCCAAGCAGGGTAAGTGGGACTACAACGGAATGCCGGAAGCAACTTCTATCCTGTAATGGTTAAACAGGCCAGGTTTGACCAACTTACGTTTCTGAGGCTGATGCATTTCTATACCCCTGTGACAGATACAACAAAAAGAAGGGGGATTTCAATAAGCGATTCACTGATACGAACAGTTTACAATAAACACATTAGATGATAAAAAGTATCTCTTAAAATATATTAAAACAGTCTTATCATTATTGTCCTCACACATTAACAACCAAGAACGAACACAAGTTTTAGGAACTACCTCCAATTTTGTGATAAATACAGGTTGTCCTTGTCGCTGTCCAGATAAATTTCCCTGCAACAGTTAGTTACAAAAATTCATCAACTTGTCCTGTATATATTTGGAAAAATTAAACACTTAACTCGCCATGGATGGTACAACACATTTCTGAATAAATTCTAATACAGAAAACAAAAACGATTCTGATGCCAAAATCCTTGAGTCTAGCAGCTTTTGAGGTCTATATAGTACTTCCAAAACATCCCCCTAACAACATGTAACATTGACCTTTATATTGGACCCGAAGTTATCCCGGACCAGAAAAAGGGATACCCAGAAAGTACTCCATAACAGGGCATAAGTTATTATTTTACCATTTCTGTTTCACAGGAAGCAACGCAGAAAAAGTTGCAGGGATAGCCCATAAACCTTCAAGCCCTTGCCATATTCAGACAGTTACCAAATGCTTAATCAATCCTCAAGAGAATTTAAGTAAAAATATAACATGTTCGAAGATACTAAATATCAAAAATATATATATGTTCTACTAAACATTTAAGGTTGGAGCTCATGTTGAGGGCAAGTTGAAAGCTTGCCTCAAACCAAAGATAGAAGTACTGCAGAAACAGATAAAAGAGCATATGCCTGATTCTTAATTTATGCTTTTCAAAAAGCATGAGAGCAGGTTCAATATTTACATAAGCATAAAACAGAATAAGACCTGTTTTCCCGTTTCTCTTAAGGGATAAGTACATACTAAAATAATTGTTTTCACTAAAGAGATGGCATGAAGGTCAAAACCTTCTAATACAAATAAATAACACCTAAAAAAGCAGAGTGAAATAAACACCAAGAGTGGCCCACTAAAAAGCCGCTTCAACTAAGAGCCGAGTGACAAGTCAGTAGCAGTTAACCGATATACTATTTGTCGAACCCCCTCCAAGACTACTGACAACCCCCACCTTAAAACGAAGAAATAGAAAAGAGGGGGGAGGGGAGCAGCAAAAGATAAAGAGACACAAATAGGCTACCTCCCAAACTTTAACATATTTGGATTGTGATGATGGTAGAGCTGAGCCCTGTTGCGACATCGCCATATTAGCTGCTGAGTTGCTCATCCCAACAGACTGCATTCCTGGTTGTATTTGCTGAGACATTCCAGGTGTTGGCATCATGGAGCCAGTGCCAGATGGTATGCCAGTTGATCCAAGGTTAGAAATCATGTTTGGGTTCATACTAGTCCCACTCTGTACCATAGATGAAATATTTCCTTGACCAATCCCTGATACTGTTTGACCCATAGAATTACCAACAATTCCTTGAAGATTACTGGCTGACTGAGAAATGCCAATGTTGGAATTTGCAGAGAGATTTGAAGTTGCTGCAGAAAACGAATTGAGGGCTGAGTTCTGTACAGATTGTGAAGTTCCTGGAATGTTACCAGAGCCAGACACTGCAGTGATGCCAGATTGCCCAGAAGACAATACCGTCTGAGGAGGCACAGTTGACGCCATACCAGTAGATATCATGTTTGACATATGCATACCGATAGGGTTCCCTCCCATAGAGGGCAATCCTAGAGAAGTACCTCCCGTCAAGGCCCGTGCTTGAGAGATATTATTTAGTATGGCACCAACAGGGCGTACGGACTGTGACATAGTGACCATGGGCTTCAGCTCCGGCATACTCTCGCTGTTCGTAGGCATCTCTTGTGACACAGAAGGTGGTGAGGATGCCTGCAAGCTGGGAACAGTTTGAGCAGTAGCACGAGGCATGGAAGGCATGTGAGGAAGAGCAGGTCCAGATGACATAGAAGTCACTGTACTAGGCTCCTGAAGCAGCATTCATGAGAACAAGTTCAGCAGACAATACCAGAAACACGCACTGAACAAACCACACAGAAAAACGATAGGCTACAGAGGTCTTACAACTTTGACAGTTGCTTGAGGAACACTTCCCGTGGATATGGAAGGCCTATTAATGATTGATCCATTCACTGAAAATATATTAATAGTTAATTTTCGTGAAAGGGAAAGTACGGAACGTAGCTTCATAAACTCTGTAATGACAGAAGCTTATAAAATATAAACTCCATAAAGCTTCAAAATTCCTTCCACGAGAAGCTAATAAGTGATTTCCCCAAATGACAAGGATCTCTACCACAGACCTCTTGAGTATTTCTTTTATGCAAAGCATCAACATATTGGATTCCCACTTTGAAATTAAATTTAAATAAGTTTCTCAAAGCAGTCAGCAATTGTATACCTGAGGACAAGAGTAGCTATAGGTCAAAAGGTGTTTGAAATTGTATATGGAGACTACACGGTGATGTACCAACACTACAGGAACTTGAGAAAAAAAGAGAAATGCAAGATTCAAAAAAAAAAAGAAGCATCCTAACCAGTCCAGACAAATTTACCATTCAGGGAAAGAAAGTTGAATGTAGAAAAGCAGAAACAACACAGTTGACAACACTATAGAGTCATTTTAACAATATTCGTCAATCATCTACCGATAAAGAAAAAATATATGTTAGTTTAGTGATTGTTTTACCAACTTTGCATCCCACATTGTTGAGTGTCGTCTTAAATTTGCAGGTAGCCTTGGTATTTGTCCTCTTCGTCTTGTGAATGAGGAGCTTAAGTCTAAATGGCTTTGACGTTTTGTTACCGAGGGAGGGTCTCTATGGACCAGTATCATCATTTTCAAATTGGTGTCAAGGTGCAGTTCACAGAGTGATAAAGTGACGTCCCACATGGAGTAGGTTTTTGGGGATCAAGTCTGTGATTCATTTTAAATTATTGGTGAGGTTCAAAGTTAGTAAGGGTACGAGAGTTTTGTTTTGGCATGACACTTAGTGTTGAAATGACCCTTTGAAATGTCAATTTCCTCATTTTTTAGGCTACCTTTTCGAAGAGATGCTTTAATTCAGGAAGTTGCGTGTTGGAATGAAAATCAAAAGCATTGGGGAGTCACCTTCTCCAGACTCCCAATGGGAACAAGACTTGAGTTTTTGAATAAAACGGAGATTGAGGCTCCGAGTACGGATACCATAACATGCCTTTCCCTATATTTCCTTTCTTGATGCCTTTCCTTTTCCCTTGTGTGAACCAAATGGCCCCTGAAAGTTCTCGCAAAACTCAGTATCATTCTTCCCATTTATGACATCGTACCAAAATAAAAAATAAAAAAAAAGTATTTAAACAAAGGGCATTCAGCAAGCCCCCATTGGTCACTTAGAAAAGCTGCTACCACTCTTAACACCATTATCACCCAGGAGGCCAGGACGATAAGCGTGTCAGACCATTGTGACAACACTAAAGTGATAAAATAGAGGGGGGGAAAAGACATCTAATGGAACATGATAACGCCAGCTACAGAAGCACAAATTTCAAAATTAATGAAACATTCGAACACAGATGCTTGCATATTTTTAGTATTGAGTTGGAAAAGAGTGATTTAGTCACGAGACCTGGTGAGGGGAATTTCAAATAACTACCTGATGCCAAAGGAGCAGGAGGGCCTGAACCGGGAGGTAAACCATTGACGGGGTTCTGACTTGGCAGTAAGCCTGACCGACTTAAAGCAGCACGAGCCTCCATGAAGCTATCTGATATTAGAACAAGGAAATGAGGCTGCTTGACATCAACAGTTGGATCAGAGGCTCTCTGGTTAGGCTTACCCTACGATTTAAACAAAAAAACTTCTAAATTCTACTTTTTACAAGAAAAGGTACATCGTACTAGAAAATAAACATGGGAAAAACATATGAGCCAACTGATCTGTAAATCATAATGTGGGATATAAGTGATTTCCACCATCTCAATTTCAACCAAAAAACAAAAGACTAGGAATTTTTCATTTTTAAGGGCATGGGTGTTTAAGGGATTTATTGGATGCTAGTTTAGTAATGTCGTGTTCAGATGGATGACTGGTGGTAAGCAATATAAGAGGACAGATCTTCTCCAATTGCTAATCATATAAGGTGCAGGAGTCAAAGAGGAAGGTCATATGGATAACTATATAGAACAATGGCAGCGGTGAGAAAGAGAAACCATGTCTCTCCAAGGAGATCGACATCCCATGTGGTAGGGCTGCTAGGTATTGGGATCAAACATCCAGTTAGACAAGAAGACCCGTCTCTTAGGGACAGCATGAAGACTTAAGTTGCGGTGGAGGCAGTGCGTGAGGTGGTGCTTAAGGTTGCGTGTCAGGTGGGATGTGCAGGTGCATGAGATCTCCCAAGTGACAAGCCGTAGTTGGGAATTTATAAAGAGGGCCGTGGAATGAATGTTTAAAGGCCTTCCCAATAGTAGCAACATTATGTGGGAAAACTTTTAGCCCCAGGAAACTAAGTACTTCTAAGCACACGGCTGCAAAACAAAGTGTGAATCACAAGATCTTAACCACAACAGAGGAAGACAATAGTAAGGAGGTTGTTTCTCTTCTTTGTTCTACTGCCTAAGGTATTTCTTTCCCCTTTGTGTATCTGAATGGTGAAAAGAATGATGATGAGAAAACTGTTGTAGCGCTTAGTACTTCCAGTGGGTGAGCAAATGTTGTCTTAAAAAAATGAGAAGGGGACTTATGGATCATATCCTAGCAATTCTAGTGAGGTTGGTTCCGTGCATGGAGAAGAATTTAAGAGGACGAAGATTTGATGTTTGATAAACTTAGATTTGATGTCAAAGAATTAGAGTCTACTGGTCATCAAGAGGCAGATATGGACAGTGCTATTGATTAAGCATACGAGGATAAGGTAGGGTCTTCAAGTAATTACAAACTTGCTCCATTGAAATAGCAAAGCAATCTCTACACGAGACAGATGGTTTTCAAAACACTACTTTTCAGATAGAGCCTACTGGTGAGGCAAATATGCAAAGTGTTTCCTTAGAGACATGCCTCTCGAGCGGCTTTGTAAATACAGTGGACCTATGAGTGACAATTTATCCCACAAAAAAATCAAGCCCCTTTACAAGTTGAATTTCTTACCTAAGTACCCCCCAAAATTTTATATCAATTCTAGCGATTACTAGTTTACTAATTATACGTATTCAACCCTTTCAAAAATAAAATAAAAAGTTATACGTATTCAACAAAGTAAATATACCAAATTTCTTCTTTAGAACAAAATTTATCCTGACTTTAAAACCTAAAGTTCTTGCATCTACTTGCTATCTCCCTTCGATTTCTTAATTATTTTTTTGGCACTCAGTGTGAAATGTCTCAGATATGTGAATATACCTCCATTTCTGGACTTAACAGACATTGAATTCAAGTCTTCTGGAACATGGACCCACCAAACCAAGTTTATTTACATCAGGATAACATAGCAAACTCTGATAAAAGGCTTCCATGTACACATACTTAAGAACTACTTCACATATATATATATAGTCCGATCCCACCTTCATACCTTCCGAATCTCTGCAAGCTAGGAACTTTGTAGAAAATAACAAAAGGGAGCAAAACCCAGAAGGAAATTAGGTAAAAACTGAGTTTAAAAAGTACAATGCACCACTTAGACATGCCTAAAGCCTCAATAATGTAGTTCCTTATGCATAAATCACAGAAAAATGGTTGCTTACCGCATTGTAGATTGCTTTAAGCTTCGATAGTTGTTTGGGACAAATGACTGACAACGAAACAGAACACTGCAGGCAAAGTAAATTTCAAGACGTTGCATGTCAAAAGAATAGGAGGAAGGGAAGACACTCGACATGAACACATGCAGTTTTGTTCTCGTACCTGCCCGAACCACTTGGACACAGTCTCAGCATCATGCAAAAGATTTTCAGCTTGAGCTTCACCATTTTCACCCTGCTCGAGATTTTCAATAGGTGGTCGATACACTGGTGTAGGTAGGGGATAAGGGTTACTGGCAGAAACAAGAATGCAATGCCTTTTGCCATCCAAACTCTGCTGAGCCTGATATCCATTTTGAGGAATAGCAAACATCTGACATGTAATAAAAAAATAGTTAAGGTCCAGTACATCTCTTGGGAGATAACGTCAACCCCAAGCATGTACACTCTACAGTCTACAGTCTATAGTCTATACTCTATACAACTATGCAGGCAGTACCTTGGTTTGAAAGAAGTGTAACAGATCATATCAATATTTAAAAAAAGGAAGTAAAGTCAATAGCTAACATGAAACACCACATTTCTTGTAATTTCTCCAATAAAGTCCATAAAAAATTTTACACTCACCCAATTAACCAGAAAAAATGTAATAAACCATCATATAATGGACCGACTAAGGCCCTGTTCTCCTCGGCTGAATTTTGCTGAACTGAACTGGAAGGGGCTGGAAGGGACTGGAAGGGGCGGGAAGGGACTGGAAGGGGCTGAAACAATGTTTAATTAAACAAATAAAATAATAATAAATTTTATTATTTTTACGATTATTTGAAAAGACTT
>CAAKMY010126223.1:0-11547 GCA_901111285.1 Corrigiola litoralis | reverse complement strand
TAAATGATGAATAAACTATGAAAATAAGCACTTTTGTTAAACCAAATAGAACATATAGAACATTTTATAATATTATGTCATAAGCCAAAAATAATTTGTATGGAAGATAGATAGTTATGTGAGTCTTTTTAGTGAAACAGTAAGTAAAATGAGGATGGGGCTCATGTATAATTATGTAATATTTTTCTACATGCTTTATTCACTTGATTTGTGTTCCTATCGGATCTGAAAAATAGTTATATTGAATATATATAGTATTATCTTTAATATTCTTCCAAAAAAAGTATTATTTTTAAAGTTATGACCTGTACATAATACTTACGGATAAAGGAGTAATTATGAAGCTAAATTTCGAGTAAAAGAAATAGAATATTATATATAATAAGTCAAAAATGATTTGTTAGGGTTATAGATAATTATATTATGTAAGTTAGACAAATGTGATTCATTTTTATAAACAATAAGATAATATAAGGATGGAGAAAAAAGTAGACATATTGGACAATAGAATGATATTTTGTTGTATATTTTCAAGTTGGAAAAAATTGTTATATCAAAAATATTATATTTGATAAAAATGTTGGACCTATTTATAGAGATATCAAAAGAAAAAAGAGTCAACAATTTAGTACAACATATACATATGATGATATTATTGATCTAATGATTTTAAGAATATTTTTGTAGTCATAAAATTGGTAAAATTTTATATTAAATATTCTGAAAATACTTCCTATTGAACATATATCTACAAAATGGGAAAGAAATAAATATATTGGTTAAAGTTTCCTATAATAACATAATATGGTAATATTTTAGAAAGATTTTGAAAGATAGCATTATCTTTAGTCATAAGAGGCAAGTAAATTAGGTAAAGAAAAGGAAAAATGGCTGAAAATTTAATGGAGTGACACGTGGCTTAATCGTTTATTGCTTTAGTATATATTATAGATACTCGCTATCCCAGAGAGATAGAAGTCTAGACGGAAAAGCCACATGGAAAGGTACGTACTGCGTAATTGCCATTAACGTGGAGGAGTCCTCAAAGTGGTCGATGTCGGCCTCTGTAGGACATGGTTCCCTCCCAATATAAGCCAATTGTAGTTGAGATTCCCATATGCGCAGTCAGTTCCTTAAGCAACTTGATGTTTGTGATAGTTTGATTGTGATTTAGTTTGTACAAATGTGAGATTTAGATTTTATTTACAGCTTGTACTCACAAAATTATTATAAAGTGTACTAGAATATAATAGTATTATCTAAGAAAAGAACTAGTTCAAGTGGTAACAACTCTATTATCCAATCATGCGATTGGGGATTCGATTCTTATCAGCGACTTTGTGCGCACATTTCATACAAATATGATCTCCAACATAGTGTAATGGTCGTCGGCCGTCACAATTCAATAATTCTACGGTATGATAACCAACTAGAGTAAATACAACTTCATATTGTGATCATATGTAGCCATGTAGGGAATTAGGACAAGTTAGATTTGAACTGATTTTGATCTATTTTAGGCCAAAAATTAGAAGAAGTTAACATTTCGGACCAGACCGATCATAGACCGGATTTCATATTTTTCAAGGACTAGAAACCAGAACAGATTGTCTGGGACCAATTTGGTCCATGTTTCTCGTATGGATCAGATTTTGAACAACCCTAGTCATGGGAAGTGGGTGTATGCATTTACATATGAAATGTATCATAAAATCTAGATCAAAAGTGGTCAAAAAGTAGTCTAGCCTGAAAATCCAATCCTTTTTAATAGAAATTAGAGTTTATAGAGAGAGACGGGGTGAGAGATGGCTTCTTGTCAAAATAATTGGTTAATTCGCATAAAAAAAACGTCTCGTGTCACTCACATCCTCGTTTCACATTATTATTTACACAATTATGCTACATTTTTCGACATGTAAAGAGTGTACACTTCATTTTATCCTCCAACGCTCCTACTATCAGTTCTGAGTTTTGATCATGAAAATACCACACTCAAAATAAAGTACTAGTAGAAATTAGAAGTACCACAGGATGGAAGTAGGTGCCAAATGCCAATGGCGTCTACCTTTCAACATTAACCCTCTCTCAAATATTTTGGCCTATCATGTTCGATCAGTCCCATTATAAAAAATCTAATTCTCCAAAAACTACCCATTGTCAGTAGGCCAGTGCCTGAGGGCTAGCTCGTATAACATTGCAGTAAGTTCCTCCAAGTTTCATTAAGTAAAACCAAAATTTCTCATTACCACAACCAACAATGAAAATTTCATCATCAAAGTATCTTACATTTCTCACTATACTCTTCATTACTTCAAAAATTAGTCCAATCCAACGTGCAAACAGCCCAACCAACTCGGACTTCCTAAGAACATCATGCAAGGCAACAACTTATCCTGATCTTTGCTACAATTCCCTCTCAAACTATGCAAGTACAATCCAAACAAGTCCTAGATTGTTAGCCAATTCCGCCCTCTCAGTCACCCTTGCAACCTCCCAGACCACCTCAGACATGATGTCAAGGATGTCGAAAGACCTCGACATGCAGCCTAGGGAGCGGGGTGCCATGAGGGACTGTTTGGAGGTGCTAAGTGATACAGTTGCAGAGCTTCAAAAATCCATCAGTGAAATGGGTCAGATTAGAGATGGCAAGAACTTTGGCCTCATGATGAATGATATCCAGACTTGGGTGAGCGCTGCATTGACTAATGAGGACACATGCACAGAAGGATTTGGTGGAAAGGACATGGATGGAAAGCTAAAGACTGTTGTCAGAGGAAAAATTGTGAATATTTGTCATCTTACTAGCAATGCCTTGGCTCTGATCAATAGCTATGCATCACTCCACGGTTAAAATGCTTCGGGCTAAGTTGTTACTTGTTTATTTATTTTTTTAACTTACATGTATATTGGTTTCAAGAGCACGTAAGCTCACAATATTCTTCAGTCTTGTGATAGCTAGCATGTTAGTGTTTATGTCAATGTCTTGATGTGTCTATATGTAATCTATGCTTTGACTAGAGAGAATTGTCGTAATAGCAAATATATACAAAAATCCGCCATATACGTGATTGATTCCGGATTATCTTAAGATATGCTTATTTAGGAATCACATCACTCTTATAGTGCACTGCTGATAAATGTTTCTTTTTGGTTCCTAAGATAGATGGTAAACGCACCAACAAACTTTAAAAAAATTGTCTTATTTTTCAACGGATTTTCTTTTGTAAGTTGTTACTAAAATCGCCCGTATAAGACTGGTTTTGCCTATCTAAACATTTGTGTTGGGAAAATAGTGTATACCATCGTCAATATATATGGTAAAGCCTTTTCTTTTAAAATAATGTGGGAACCCCTAATCACTATCTTCAGTGTGCCTTAGGTTACCACTAAACCTTCAAGTATAGATGACTGCCTATAAACCACGCAGCCAAAAAACCACACTCACATTATCACCGTCTTTAATTTATAAGAGTCTAATAACAAGTTCAATTATTCTAATTAGAAGTTCAAACTAACTACCTAACACCAAGATAGCTTCTCTTTCACCACCTCTTTCCTAGGTGAACCAACCCTAAAGGATAAGGTTTTTTTTGGTACTAACCCTTAACTCCTTAAGGACAGTGTATGGACATATGGTAAACCTTTTCTTGCATTATTTCAGCGTTCATAAATCATGATACTGGACATGTTCATATGAGCGTACGTAACATCAACCCAATAGCTTGTGCTGCATGTGAGTCTTTTGTTACTTTTTCCTGACAGGATAGCATCTTTGATGCTTATATTTATGGCCAAGACAATGATAGTATTGAGGAGATGTTCACTCTTCTGTCATACTAATTTGCGGAAAAGAAAAGGCTGCTTCCGTTCAGTTATCCCAAATGGTACAGCCGTACAGGTCTATATTAACACTAGTATTGTTACAATGTCGTCATATTTTCCTTCTCTGGTACTCCTCGAGTGCATAATCCATGGGCGTTGATTGATCGCCTCCATTAAAAGAGCCAAATCTAACCATTGTCAAACGCTAGATATAAAGTCCATCAAACTTCTGAGCATGATACTATCCATTATAGCGAAAACCACTTTCATTTCATCCATGGTTGTGAAAAGGAAAGTTTCCAAGTAGGATGGATGTTATCCAAAAGAATTGGACCAGCTTTTTTTTTTTTTTTTTAAATTGACTAAGCTTTTACTCCTAACTCATAAGCAATAGTTTCAGCTCGGTCATGACTTAATCAGCTGCAACATGCCAACTCGCAACCTGTGTTGGTCCCAAAAGCGAAAGAAACCAGGCCAGCGGACTATGGGATGAGGAAACAATTTGGCGAGGTAGATACTCATTTCTTCTTGGAAAGCTCAGGTGGCCCTCAAAATGTTAACATCTGCCTCTTGTGTACTCCGTAATATATTGGAGTAGTCCCAAGCATATATGCACCAATAACATCCAAGATCCCCACTCTCCTTAATTGCAAGAACCCTTTTACTAGTACTCTGCTAAGCAACTTGTGCTAATTAAGACAATGCGCAAGATATCTGGATAAATATCTTTCTTGTCACCTTTGTCAAAAAAACATCTATTATTTCCCAAGGATATGAAATATCTTTTGAATAGTATTAGGATCAAACGTTCTAACCAAACTTCTTAGCTCTCTAGATAAAAAAATAATAAAAGGCTTTTAATATAGAAAGGTGAGCTTTTAGATTTAAAAATACTTTTTAAAAGCTCACAAATTTTCAAAATTATCGTTCATCTAAAATTCTCATATTTTTATTAAACACAACTCATAGAGAGGCCCTCTGATCCAAGTGTAGAAATATTGTTACATATTTATTTATTTTTTGCTTTTTATTGCAAGACGATGGCAAGCGAGTAAATTTTGAACAAATTTGTAATACAGTTCACCATAATAATTTACTATGTAAATGTATATCAATCTCCATGATTGCACAATACAATCCACTGAATTTTTATCACTGGTCCGAAACGGAAGCCTATCCACTTGAGTGTCATACACATCTACCAATTTTTCAGTAAACTACGTCGGCAGCACTATTGCTGCTAGGACCAGCCATGAAGCCTGGCACCTCTATAAATTGAAATCTTCATCCTCTAAACTTTTATCACCAAAACAAAACAAAAACAAAGAAAACTCTAGACTTTAAAACTATCAACAATGGAAAGATCAACTTCAAGATCTTTTATTGCTTTCCTCACCATACTCTCAATTATTTCATACATCGGCCCAGTTGTCCTAGCAATCCAACGTACTTCTACCACAACTACCTACACAGACTTCATAAAAACATCATGCAAGGCAACAACTTACCCTGAGCTTTGCTACAACTCCCTCTCCACACATGCAAGTGCCATACAGACAAGCCCGCAATTACTAGCCAATACTGCCCTCTCAGTGACTCTCGCCACCACTCGTACCACTTCCGTCATGATGTCAAGGATGTCAATAGGCCCTACAGTACGACCGAGGGAGGTTGATGCTATGAAGGACTGTTTAGATTTGTTGAGTGACACAGTGGAAGAGCTTCGGAACTCCATCGATGAGATGGGTCAACTAAGAGATCGTAAGAAGTTTCGCATGATGATGAGTAACATACAAACATGGGTTAGTGCCGCATTGACAAATGAAGATACATGTATGGAAGGCTTCGGAGGAAAGGCCATGGATGGGAACTTAAAGACAGTTGTGAGAGGGAAAATTATAAATATATGCCATCTGACTAGCAATTCATTGGCTTTGATCAACAGTTACGCATCACTAAATAATTAGCTAGTTAAATTAAGATTTATTTATAAGGGCAAGAAGACCATGTCGTCCTTGTTGATGCTATCTTAGAAATGGTTGGATCATCCTCTCTGGTAATAGGTGCTACTAAAAATTCACAAGGTTTTGCGTACTATAATTGCTGTAATTTGTAGATGTGCAAATACTTTTATTTTTTTTGAAGCTTTAATTAGAATATGTTTGCTTATGTCCTCTCAAAATAGTCTCTTCTACTAAATGCAAATCAAGGTCATAATTCCTAAATAAGAACTGGAAATAGTAGTACCTTGAATATGGGGTACCTTAGTTAAACATATCAAAACACATATCAAAACGTAAGTAATATTGCTATAAATTTCAAGATTTTCACATTGATGCTTAATGTTCAAGTGTGCAAAAAAATTACTAGTAGGTTTTAATAAGGATGTCCTTAACCGCATCCACTACCTAAGCATTTGCTTCATGCCTCATTAAGTCATTAACATCAGCTTCGTAAGTATCACAGCAACTTGAGACGCCCCCACTTGAAAAGGACATGGTAATTGCCACATACTCCTATATCGTACATAGTACCTTAGTTAGCATAGCAAGCGGAACTCTGAGCGAAGCACATGTTTGCATAATCATGGCCTGTCGGCCCTGAGTTGGGACATGCAGTAGAGGGCCTTTAATACGATACTACTACTCTTTTATGTTTAATAACAAGTGTTTTTCTTAAGTCTTTTTTTTAGACACTTTAACCTTATAATTTTCTCAATTAATATTGATAGGTAGAAAAAATGAGTACTGTTCTATGCGGCTTAGAAACTACTTTTACCATAGTTAACTTTTTTAGTTTTTTTCCATCGTAAACCGAGAGAAACCATTGACCTAAATATTGTCCTACAAACTCTAAACTACACTCAGTTGATTATTATGGAAGGGAGGGAGTAGCAAACTTTTGAGTTGGTCGGTTATTGGGGTCATGGGAACGAGTTTGAGTTACTTGCAATTTTTAGATGAAATGTGACACTTTATTAGAGAAAAACCAAGTCGGGAAAGCAGTAAGCATCCCTAACAGGAGTATCAAACAAGAGTACTAAGAGGCAAAAAACAGGAGAACACCCATGCCTCTAAGGGATACAAACAATAAACCAAAGTCTGAGCACTTCCCACTCCCTGCTTAGCTAGAGCATCCACTAATCTATTGGCTTTCCTCCATTGAAACTAAAACTTACTCTTCTAAATGACTTTGAGATGGTTCTCTAATTTGTTGGCTACAAGACGGAGCTCCCAAGGATAACAATCAAGATGGTTAGTCCAAGATAAGGCATTTCAAGAGTCAGATTTATAACTAAATCAACCTCATGTGATCGGGCAGTGGCGCAAAGTTTGAGTTGCTTGTTTTTCTGTGTTTTGACATAAGCTTTACTTTCTATTTTTACTTTTTGCCAAGCAACACATAATAGCAGTCCTCCACCTAAATAGGACATACGATGAGGAAGGATAGAAACATGTTTACATTAAGGGGGGTGGGAGAGGTTCAAAAATACGACTTTATACATATACAAGTATACAACACCTCAATCTTTACACTCAAACTTTCCTGGTAATCAGTTAGGAATAAGAATCACTTCTCCATTAATGTAGGGGTTTGGTTATGTCTAAATAAACTAAAATAACTGAATATCAAATAAATTTCAACTCAAACTGTTGGCTCCTTAAACTTCCGGGCCCATATCATTTCGCTTGCAAATCTCTATTTCCTCATAGAGACATCTGAGCCCCTTGGCGGTGGCAGTAAATTTTGCTGATTTCCATCCTAATTTAGCTTTGAACATAGAACCTTTACTTTTCCAAACAATAATATGCGCATCGAACTAAAACGACACCGCAGCTGCTTCCATAAAAAATTTACTCTTTTTGACCGCATGACTACCCAATTTTCCTATCAGTCACTAACCTCACAGTCCAAGGTGCTAAAAGTAGAAAAGACAACAGAGTATCAGAATATCATGCAAAGCAATCCAAGGTGGACCTTACTCGTGAAGAAAGGGCTACTGCTGCTGGTACTCACAGTATAAACTTAAGGTCGATTCCCTACAGGTTTCAAGTACAGTTTCCACTCCCACCAACACAGACTTGCAGTCATCAACTGGATCAGTAATTGATGACTCAAGTACCTAAAGCCAAAAGGAGCCCGGTTTATAATGTGATGATCAAAGACAAGATTTTGTGTTTTCATAATTGTGACTAATGAAGAATAGTTACTCCAAAGTCAGAAACCCTACAGGAGAGGAGAATGGAGGACGAGCCAATTGTGCCTGGTGATGAGATTATGGAAGTTAGATTTTCCACTTCTACAAATAGTACAGAGAAGCTACTTCTAATTACTTTAACTTATAATCGTCACAAGAACTGCCAATGGGATGACAATGGTCGAGTAGCTGCCCAAGGCCACAAACTACAGGCACACAGAAGCGACGACATCGAAGCAAACAAAATTAGGGCTACTTCTGTATTCGGTAGAGATATGTTAGCGACTGTATCGGTTATAGGGTCTAGTAGCCTTCATCATTAGCTGGTGACTGGTAACGACGGCCGGAGGAGGAAGGGTGTGATAGCCTACACGGCTAAATGGTAATACACTCCTGTCATTACTTATTCCACTGAGGAGAGTATCAATAGATGGAAAATGTGTGTGCTCTGAAGATTTGAGTAGGATTTGCTCTTACAAGTACTTTCTTAGCTTTGTTAGTTTTAAAGTTCTTAAATTTCTGCCTTGTAAAAAAGAAAAAGAAAAGAAAACCTGGACCATCCTTCCTGCAAGGCTGCAACCCTGTCTCAGATGG
This sequence comes from Corrigiola litoralis, assembly GCA_901111285.1. Classification (NCBI taxonomy): domain Eukaryota; kingdom Viridiplantae; phylum Streptophyta; class Magnoliopsida; order Caryophyllales; family Caryophyllaceae; genus Corrigiola; species Corrigiola litoralis. Next base: position 2,933 of record CAAKMY010126223.1, on the reverse strand, counting down.
AGGTGGTCCAGACTACAGAGGCTTTCTTGTTTATATATAAGCTTATATAACTAATCTTTACCAAATCAGAACCTCATATGCAAGCAACTCCTTGAAAACAACTCCCAAGTTTTATAAATATCAAGAAATTCCGAATCAAATTAACTTTCCAATGTTCCCACTAAAGACAGATTTCACTATCCAATACTTCCAAAGTTTTAGGCAACATGCAAAACACATCTATTGACACAAAAAGGCTTAAAATTTAAGAAAAAGGAAATTTCACTTCCAATACTTACAAAGTTTTAGGCAACATGCAAAACACATCTATTGACACAAAAAGCCTTAAAATTTAAGAAAAAGGAAAAAAAAAAAAGATTCACAGTTAAGGCAATCATGGCAAAACCTGATGCATCTGGTGGTCATGGAGCCTTCAGTATAGATAAGTTCTGAAAAATCTAGGAATGCTAGAACCCTCCTCTACCCACTGTAAAATACGCAGTAGATGAAGACGCCTCAGGCTCAGGATGTTCGTTTAGGAGGAGACATGTTGTGAAGTAAAGATAATGTGGTACTTGCCGCAAAAACCAGCGCCGCCATCTCTGCCACAAATAAATGAACATCAAAAACTTCACCTTGATGCAAGTAGTAGTGAGAACTGAGATCTAGCAAGATAAGAGGAAATTACCAATGAATATATGAACAACTTCAATGAGCTGTATTCTTTGTATCTCCCAGATGTTCGCAACTCCTCGTTGGAAAACCTGGACATTTAGATCAAAATAGTAAACATTTTTTTTTTTTTTTGTCTTTTCAACTGGCAACTATATCACCAAAAAGAAGAGCATAGTGAGGACTTGAGAACATGGAAAGGAGGTTCTATGTCAATAATTTTAGCTTTCATAACTCCACATGAATCAGATAAACCTTAAAGTTTAAACATAGCTCAATTGTGTCCCTTACTACTACAAAATCAACATAGAACCGGCAATAAGTTGCTAAACGGATGTGCATTTGAAGTTAAAATTAGCTTTGGAGGTTTTCACATCATGTTCAACCTCTGTAACTATAATTATGCTTTCAAACAGACAACAAACTCACCAGGAACAACTAATTCTATGAGTCCAATCTAAGAATCTAAAGCACAAACTCCGACAAAAGAGAAGGCCATGTCGTCTTTCAACTGATTCACAAAATGTAACGACACCAAATGATTCACCCCAATCTCAAGCACTCTCCCATAGATCAGAAAAAACCAGATTCTAATGCCGCAGTATAAAACACGAAGAGTGGTTGTTTTATGAAAGCAAATTTAAGATGCTATAGAGTGCATTTCAACCAAGGAGCTAGCAGGAATGTTGAAGAGGGTTAGTAAAATAATAGTTATGAGACAAGGGGTGATCTGCTGACCACAATTCCACCAGCTGACTTCAGATGGACAGATTATAGAGCAATGATATTTACACTCCGAAAAATGATCTTCACATTTTCCCTAGTAGGAGGAGCACTTTAGAGCGTGCTGTCACAGGGTGGAGTGTCAAAAATCAATCATGGGAGACTAAAAAATCACTCACCACAGATTTAAGATATATTCATCTAAACAATTAGAGATCTTGGTAACCCAGGTGGTCTATCTCAGCCAGAATTACATATTCCTTTCGGGTTCTCCCTCTTATGCTTTAAAGTTTACAATAGTCCCTATAAAGAGGAATAAACTATAAAATACCAATAAAGAATAGGCATCTTCTCATCATTAGGCATTAGAACATGCGTTGCTTCAAAGACTAATGAATGAGCTTTGTACTTTATCCCGATAGGCGTCTTGCTCTCAATTTGTAGTCAAACATCATGGAGTAATACAGGTGAGTAAGCAACAAAACAATTAATCAGCCATTTATATATTTATTTTTTTTCGAGGAACTGTGCTTTCTAAACTGCATCCTGTTCAAAAACCACTTCCAAGCTTGAACTAAAGCAAATTGGGAGACAAATTAAATTCAGCTAACAAAGTTGCTCCTTCTCTCCCATCTCCATCAGCAATAAGTTTTTAAAGAGAAAATGATAGCATGTTCAGAATCTATTAATCTAAATATGAATACGAAATCACTGGCCTTCAGACAGAACAAACAACAAAGCAGTACTTGTGGACAGATATTCTTTCTTTTGGGGTTGCTGATAAAATTGACAAAACACTATCATATACTACTGTCTGATTCTGGACTTCTTCAGACACTCGTGAGCACAAAAAACACATGATATCCTCAAACAAAGGTCCTCTTACCTCCAATAGGATATTGCTCTTCACAGCACAAGCAACTGAGAGAAGCATTGCAACAAATGACAAGATCAAGTAAATCTTCAAAAACGTTGATCGGCTACGCCTACGACCTTCAGATCATCACCCCATCAAAAAGAAAGGCAGATGTAAATACACCGATAAAACAAGGAAACAACATAAAATAAAACATATCCACGAAATAAGTAGGCGGACCTGATTCACCGATTATAAGAGAAAGAAAACTGAGAACAATGGATAAAAGGCCAAACACATTATGATCTTCTCCCTTTAACACTGGAGGCAATATTAGAGAAACTCCGACTAATACAACAAGCCCCTAGAAGATAAAAAGAGATACAAGTCATGAAACAACCAAAGAAAAAGACCAAAGCTCCAAATAGTTTTTTTTTTTTTTTTTTTTTGCCCGAGATTTGAACTTCTAGATAATAATATATCAATACCAATTCCAATATTAGTAAAGACAGTGAGTTACTTTTGGCAAAGATGCAACTGGAGACTTACTAAGGATCAATGAACAATCAAACTAACCGGCAATTTTAACCTCCAAATTTAAAAGCTTGGACAGTTAGATAAACCAAATAATACAAAAATTAATGGATGCTTGAATCATAACAAAACTTAGATGATGTATGGACTTGATGGTTTATAAGAGGTA
>CAAKMY010126190.1:0-28990 GCA_901111285.1 Corrigiola litoralis | reverse complement strand
CGTAGAAAGAAGTGCTCGAAAGACAGAAGGGCCTCGATTATTCAAACAGTGTTGAGCAATTTTTGCACCTCATAAGCCTCACACTTTTATGATATGTAACCTGTAGGTAAGTGCATGATCTGTATTATTTCTACTTTGTATGACCTCTGCATTGAATTTGTTCTGTTGTCATTGTAAGCTGCTATTTGTCTCCTATCAGAGCATCAGTAATCAGACTAACATGAGAGCGACCGTCAAAATTTCAGACTCAATGACAGGAGGGCATGGGCATTGACAGTTATTATTGTAAAGAGTACAGATGATCTATCCAACAAGTCATGATAATGAATTAATGAGCATAACTACACTGATTTGAGACAAAGAAAAACTTCATCAGATTGGTATATTATACAGTACGTCAGTACTCAACTTGATGAGTAAAATGCGAACCATGATAATATTTAATCAGTTGGATACATCACAATGACAAAAATCTACGCAAGAGGCTACACACAGAAGCAGCTCAGTTGATCTTTTGTGAAAGAACATATGGGCCATACGGCATAAACAGCAGAAACAGACTAGGGTACAACTACAAGTCAATATGTATCTACAGTCTCAAAGGTTTCATTCCAAGTTGTGCACGAAGCTTGTTGGCTGCTGCAATTTCTGGATCAGGGTGGTCTGTCCCATCATCCTTCTTCTCCTTCTCTTTCTTCTTCTTCTTCACCTCCTCACGAGCACCACTATCCTCGTCTACATGTCTTCTAGGGCTGGGACTTCGGGCATGCCTCTTACGGTGGTCACCATCACGGTCTTTGCGATCCCTACTCCTACTTCGGCTTCGTGAGTGGCTCTTCCGCCTTCCTCGATCCCTATCACGCCTGTCTCTTTCTCTACCTTCTCTGTCCCTGTCACGGCCATAGTCCTTTTCATCTCTGATGCGATAGCGATCTCTGTCCCGGTCTCGGTCCCTATCCCGGTAGTCCCTGTCCCGGTCTCGATCCCTGTCCCTATCTCGCCCTCTTCCACGATCTCTATCATAGTCCCGATCATAGTCTCTGTCCCTAATGGGCACAAACGAGAGAATGGCAGTGTTACCATCCACAGAAAAATGATTACGAGTCAATTACCACTGAAAGAGGGAAAAAAGAAGGGGGGAGGGGGTTGATAGCAATTGCTAAACAGGATGAAACAGTTTGGGCGCTGAAAGAAAAGCCGAAGGAAGTTCAGAATTTTGGTATCCTTCTCTATTAGCCGAGTCAAAAAAACAAATTTATCAAATGTACGACCCATCATACTTCTCACTGCACACTGCCAATGCAGAGAAACCTGGCAGGGTCATCTTACTTTACTTTTGGAAGCTGCTCTAAACCTCTGCATGGCAACAAAAGCCAACCAGAGATATATAGCAAAATATCTATCTATCTATTTATACATCTCTCCATGTGATTGTGTGTGCTCGATGTGACAGTAAAAAAAAATTAGAGAACAGCTTCCGTATTGTATTAATCCCCATGAATTGACACATTAAAGGAGGCACGCTTGCACTGATTTCAAATTTGAGATATAATAAAAAAAATGGTACACAACAAGGAAAAGTAGAATGTGAAAGACCACCATATAAAATACATATCAAAGGTTCAGATCTGCTACATCTGAATCACTACTTCCACTTGAAATTCTCACAGAATCCAACACCTGTGCTTTAAGTTTCCAATTGCAGAATAACAACAAAAGGCACACGAACAGGAGGAACCTTGACCATACAAGAATCCAAATTGCATGTACAGAAGGACAATAAAGAATTGAATCAACACAAGATAAACAATGGCAAAGTAACTAAATAGAAATGACATGTTAATCACAGATAGAAGAACACATCCCTGGTAAATAAAACAAATTTCAGCCACGTACCTGTATCTATGACTATCATTTCTCCTATCCCTGTCCCTTAGAGGACTTCTACCACGATAATCCTGTTGTGGAACATTCACAGAAGTGATCCAGTAAGAACGTACATCAAATATATATTGACATAAGAATACTCAAAAGAGTAGAGTGATTTGAACCTTTTCATGTTCCTCTGCATCCACATCCATCTCATCCTCTTCCTTTTCTTCCTCCTCTTCAAAGTCATCTTCCAAGGCACTTCTTCTGAGCTCCAAGGCACCAATATTCTCAAGATTCCATCTGTTTGTCAGAAATTAGTGAGCAAAGCACAACCCTATGTAATCAAAAGACCTCTGAGAAGGAGCGCATGACTTTAAGAAGAAAAAGTCCTTCTCAAAAGAGTTCAAAGGTTAAATAACATTTAGATTTGGAAAACATATCATTGCAAATACATTTAGAAAATTCCCCAGACAAGGGTAAGCCTCCTATAAATTTGTTGGGCAATGCTCACCTCAAAAAGTAAAGAAGTTGATATAATCAAGAGCTATACACTGGTTCTGCTCAGTTGCAATTGAATTAAAATTGGATCATTGGCAATTTTAAGCGCAGTACTCATTGACCACTTGCACACGAGAAGGGTGCAACAATTATGACCAACAAATTAGCAAATTTCATGAGCTGGACATTGCTTCTGCTAAGTTGCATTGGATTGAAATTAGAGCATTACTAATTTCAAGCACACTACTCGATTTCAAGTGACCATTGACACGAGAAGGTTGCAACAATTACGACTAAGGCAAGTTATGAAATAGCATGAGCACTTAAGCATCCAAACATTCTACAGAACTAGTCCTTACTAACTTTAATTCTGTATTGCTTAATAAAGGCATTAATACCCCAAGATTTTTGTAACAATCTAAGTTTGCACAAATTATGTCAACTTGCTGCACAAGATTGTCACATCATCTCTTGCACATGCATTTTGCTGTAGAAATCAGTATGCAATGCGTATCAACCTAGTAGGCACTGAAACTTGAACTTTCTGCTATAGGAAAGTCAATTGCAGTTTTCACTGATTATGGTACGAATTCGGGGGCCTAAATGGAAACCACTAAAGAAGGGACCAAGGGTGTTCATACTATTACATAAATTGATCACAGTTTAAAGAATTCCACAAAAGGATGCTGACTAGTCGATATTAGCTTCCTAAAGAGTAAAGACTCACCACAACATCATCAAGACAACTACAGAACAGTCCGCATAAAATCATCGTGTTCATTGTAGTACATGGGCAAAAACTGGTAATAAAACGCCAAAGTAGGCTTCCACACTATGGCTTAGGGCTCACTAATAAGACAAACACAATGCCGTTGATAGGGGACTGATAGTAAGCAACACGTGTCAATCATTAGCAGCAAGGGCCAAAACAACACAGAAACAGTTCAGAACAGGAAACAAAACAATCTCACCTTTTTTTTATGCGAGGCAAAGCAATGTCGCACGAATAGTCACTTGTCAAAAGCTCATCAATGAACTCGTCGACGTGAGTCAGTGCAAACTCTGTTGAGATATAGATTAGAAAATTCCAATAAGACAAGCAAGGATAGACGGGGAAGGAAAAATTACCAGAGAAACAGAAAACTTACGCCCATCCTGCTTCTTCCTTCGCAGCTTCCGATAATCATTGTACAAAGGTTCAAGGTACAAGTAGACATCGCTATCTGTTCCAGTTAGACGTAAGTAGAAGGCACCTAATATCCTCACGTACCTGCGGTCATCATATTATTACATTAGCAGCATTACCAGAATGATGGACGGATAATGCAATAAATCAACAAAAAAATATTGACAAATGCATCGCAACGCATTTGAATTAGTCCATGTTATTCCGAAATTAGGTGCTTCAACCACCGAAGATAGACTACTGCATCTAATATTGACAATCAACCTCAAACTACAGTTTCAGAATTCCAGCATAGCGTCCATCACTATATCCAAAGTTCTGTGGAGTATACTAGCTAAAACCCTAAACATATCGTCCAAAAATCTTACTAATCAAAACACGGAGCAATTTCACAAAACCCGCAAAGCGAAAAGGTTGGGTGGGAACGTCCTACAAAAGGATGTGGGTGAGCTTTCAACTCACAATCCACAAGCAATGAGAACCAGGGTTAGCTCAGGTGATTAGAGCCTCCTTTACTCCAATCAACAACTTAGGGGTTTAATTCTCATTAACGCGAAGTACACTCCTCTAAAGCAAACAAAAAACCATCCACAAGCAATAAATCCTCGAAAGCAAAAAGGTTGGCTGAGACCATCTCACCATCCTACAATAACTCCGAATACACAAGCAATCACTAAACACGGGTTAGCTCAGGTAGTTAGAGGTCCTCCACTGCAATCAACAAGGTAGGCGTTCGACTCTCATATGCGAGATAGTACGCTCCTCTCAAACAAAACATAAAAACAATCCAAAAGCAATAAATCCACGAAAGCGAAAACGTTGGGTGAGACCGTCCTACAATAACTCACAACACACAAGCAATAAGAGAACAAGGGCTAGCTCCTTTAATCCAACCAACAAGTTAGGGATTCGATCCTCATATACGACATAGTACACTCCTCTCAAAAAAACAAAAAACCACAAGCCATCAATCCGCGAAAGCGAAAATGTTGGGTGAGACTGTCCTACAATAACTCGCAATCACAAATTATTAGAAAAGACCACCAATTTCTTGCAGGCTAAATTTTCTTAAGCTCCCTAAACGCCCAAATTGAGTTATAGATTTATATGCCTTCATTGGGCCAACATGGTTTCGTCCACTTTTTAGAAGGTCTCTACCATACACAGAACAAGGGCTAGCTACAGTTTTAGGTGGTTAGAGCTCCTTTACTCTAATCAACAAGTTAGAGGTTCGATTCTCATATGCGACATTATAGGGCTCCTCTCAAACATAACAAAAAAAAACCACAAGCAATAAATCAACACAACAAAACAATAACAACAAATGAATAAACCGACAAACAAAAACAAAAACAAAAAACAAGAGAATTAAGAGACAATACTTATACTCCTCATTCTTAATAAACTCAACGACAATCTCCTTCTCAGGTTGAATCTGGAGCATCTTCATGACAAGACACATAAAAGGGGTGGGTTTACGGTTCCCCCCGAAAGTGCCCCCAACATGGTCCAACTCCATGGCCTTGTCCACCAATGTCTCCGCCGTCAGACCGAAGCATTGCTCCTTCCAGTACAAGTTCTGGTATATCTTCGACCGGAGAATCTTCTCCACCAGGTTTTGTGGGTTTGTCCCCCTTATTGATTTCGCTAGTGGGTCTGTTCTGTTCGCCATTGTCGGATAAACCCTAACCCTAGAAACCCTAACCCTAACCCTAATTTGGTCGGAGATGAGAGGGTTTTGTGACTATTGACCAACCAATGGCGGTGGGTTTTTTTAGTGTGACCAGAGTGAGGTGCTTTTATATAGAGCCGACAAAATTTGACACGATATCATATTAGAACGGTAAATGATGGAATGTGAAATTAGTAGCTAATAATGTTAATGTTGTTCGAGCCCGGTCGGTTTCGGATCACTAGTGTTGTGTTGGGTCGGTTTTCGGCAGTTTGATCGGGTTAATTGGGTCAGGTAGGTTTCAAATCGTGATTTTCTAGGAGTGTGTTTTGGTCGGTTTTCGGCAGTTTGGTCGGGTTAACTGGGTCAGGTAGGTTTCGGATTGTGATTTTCTAGAGGTGTGTTTCGTCGGGTTAACTTTGTCAGCTATATATATGAGGATTAGATCTATTTAGTTAATTAAGTCATAATGGTTTGATTTGTTTAATTAATCGGGGGTCAAGATGAGTTAGTGTCGAGATTCTCAATATGAATTTAACACACTTTGACCGACTGAAGTAAGAGAGTTTGTCATATTATTTGAGGTAAATGAGACCAAATAATTGGTACTGAGACTCTCGATATGAATTTAATACACTTTGAGCGGTATAATCTTAACCATGATACTGTATATAGCTTTGTGAAATTTGGTTGATAGTATAAAAGTACAGTTTATTGTATCGTTAAAGTATATGTGTAGGTAAAATTTGAATTATTACGTTGAAACAATAAAGTATAGTCTCTACCAATTTCTTTTTTTTTTCAATCCTTATTAATTTGGTTAAAGGTTTATTGTTAAAGTTTTTCACACGAATACGGAATTTACCGCTTAGGTTAGTTTTGTGGTGTTTTCATACCGTTTATCTATAACACAACACTAGTTTGTCTAACTTAAGATATGTAGTATATTCGACCCTTAACAAATTACGAAACCTAACAATGTAATCCCACCTCATCCATGAAATTTGAGTCATATAGTCTTATGAGATACTATGCTATCGTAAGACAATCCAAATCAAGAGAGAAGTTTATGAAATAGCATATAATCCGTACATTCCAACTCAAATGATCAAAGTGCTCTTGAACACATAGTGGTTAATAATTCTCTCAATAAATTTCTGGAATAGCTTCTTTACTTTCTTTAAAATTCTTCCATCAAGAAACACTGACAAAATTTGCTCCTTCTCTTCTTTCATTAAATTTCTCAATACAATTCTTGTATACAGACTAATGTATCACACGTCACCGGGGAAAAAAAAAAAGAAAGAAAGAAGAAACATATTCAAGTGATTTGCGGTATGGTTGACAGTATACATAATGCATAATGCATACCTTACATTATTCGGATTAAGTCAAGTCTAAGCAATAGCCTGAGTAACTCATCCATCAGACCTAGCTGCCTTCAACAAAATTGGTTCTGAACATCTTTCTTGGCGACAAACAACGAGAAAGAATTTGCTCTTTCATTGCCAAATAGAAAAATTTGATCCTTCAGTAATTAGTCTAGCAATACATTGCTCAGGAAGAAAGTGCTATTATACACTAAGTACAGACGTTGGTACACTTACAATTCTGACCAGAGATCCGGATACAAGAATGCACCTCTAAACCATATTCTCTAAAGCCTATGTCCTTCCTTGCTGAAAAAACATATCTGAGGATCGCGACACTAGAGTCTAAACTGATGTAATACACAATAAAGAATTTGAAAAGTAATGTACAAACAAGATTCTCTAGGATTTTTATCTTTGTATCTGTTCAGGAGTATGGCTGCTTGTGGCTGATGATGAGGCGGTCCTGCCATTTATCATACCGTTATCTGCAGGTGGAGACACTCCCCACTTGCCTTCCGACTCTGTAGGCTCTATCACTTTAACTGTTCCATCACTCAATCCAACAGCAAACTGGAAGGGCTCCTGTGGGTGGGCAGATGCCACTAGCGGGTACACTGGTTGGCTCCTGTGACAAGGCAGAGGACACAGATAGGTAAGATACACGGAATAGGAACAGCACAAACAGTTAAAATCAGCCGTTGTCTATTTTCAAGAAACGCAATCAGCGTTTTTAAAGAAAATAATAATTGTATGGCATATCACAGGACCAGAAAAGAACCCAGAGAAGGTCCATGAAAATCTCAATCAAACTGAAAAACGGATAATTTGAGAATAAAAAAGCCTGACTGCTCAAGTCGGAAAACTTTGAATACCCAAGAGCAAGTCATTGAAACATTCAGAACGAGAACTAGAGGTGATCTCACCGTAAAGTTCAAGTGAGAAAACTAAGAATATCCAAGAGAAAGTCAGGGAAACATTCACACTGAGATCCAGCAGTGATCTCACTCCAAATGTTCACAAACTGGAATGAAATAAGCAACAGTGCAACTTACCCATTCAACTGAGCCTGAGAGAGGTATGCTGATGGGGCAATGCGGCATCTAAGCTTTAAGGTGTCAGCATCAAAAACGCCGATATTGCCATCACAAAAGGTAGCAAAAATTATCATACTATTGCATGAGTAAATTGCATAAGATACTGGAGCAGAAAGCGAATCTTGGGGGACCCACTGCAATTTCAGAATCCACAAAAGAATAAGGAGTTGACAATCAAAAATATTAACTCGTAACACTACTCAAGCTAACCATAAAGCACATAATAGTACCTGCCGAATGCATTCCATCTTAGAGGCGTCATATATTGCTAGCTGTGTTTCATGGACCACCAATAAACGCGTTTGATCTGAGTGAAATTGGACTCTAGTATCACCTGGAGATGCCTTTCCCGCAGGAAGTTGTATAGCAACAGACTTCCTCTTCTCCCAAGAGTCAATGCTCCAGACACACAGCTGCAGATAAATATCTCCTCCATAAGAGATAGTAGTAGCAAACAAAATATTTTATTTTAAAGCCAGCTACGTGAAATAAACCCCATTTGGAAAAGGAACTGACGTTCCTCTAGCTTCAACAAACTTCGGAGACAATTTGGAAATTTCAACATGTCAAATAATTGGTCGTACATGTACTAGACAATCCCTGAACATGACCAATGCTTTATAACCAAAGTTGAGACAAAGTAGCAAATGCCTACTTGGAACCAACTTAAACTATGAAGGCAAAAGCAGATAACAATAAGGCTAGAACACCAGTGTTATTCCCACTAGAGCTATCTTATTAAGTCAGGATGTCAGCAATCTTCATCAAATAGCTATAGTAGACAACAATCTAACTACTTCCTCATTTGGTTTTCCAGATCTTTAACAGAAGGAAACATCAAAAGATAGCGTTGTCATTTAAATTGAGGACAAGTGAGCCTTACTTGAGCATCAGCACCGGATGAAACCAGGATGTTAAGACTGGTTGAAAAAGCTAATCCGCTAATGCGCTTCATGTGGCCTTTCAATTTCGATTTCACCTGAGGAGAAACAGAACTTTCAGAAATTTACAAATTATAACCACCACCACCTGGCATCCAGAAGAACCTACCTCATCTACTCTAACATTGTAAATATGAATTGTTGAGTCCTCCATCCCAATGGCTATGATGTTGTTGTCTTGGGGATGAAAAGCCAGGAATGTTGAGGCAGGCGGAGGGGCCATAAATGTTGCCATAACCTGCAAATACAAAAGAAGTCATTGTGAATGATAAACCTCACCATGAAAACAAAGGTTTGAGTATAACAGTATATCCAAACAAATGTAAGCATTCATACCTTAAATGTCATCATGTTGAACAATGACACCTTTGCACCAGCAGCTGACATTACATAGGAGTCATTCTTTGACAGTGCTATGCACGGTACAGCGTCTTCAAGGTTGACACCTGAGATATCATTGGTCATAAGAAGACCATTGTGTGGTTGCCAATGCTGAGGAACAACACTGGCGGTGGCCTTTTGACACTCAAGATATTAGAAACACTCCAGTCCATAAGTATTAACTTTATATAATATTAACTGAATCTTCTAATAGTTCCTCACCTTCCCGTTAGGGTTTTGCTCGCTTCGATTCCACTTCCATAACTTTTGAATACCGTTTGAACCAAGTGCCAAAATTCCAATACCATTATTAGTGTAAAGAAGCCGAGCAACCTGCAGGAATGCAGCATTCATAAACATCAAAATTTGTATGGCAAGGCAATCACAAGTGCAGAGGTCATTGAACAAACCTTACTGAAACTGTCTGAGCTTTCTGGTAAAGTCACCATCCTGCACTGGACAGGCTCCATGATTTCAGCCAACTGCCAAGGTTTGATTTTATTCTCAGTTGCATCTTCCGCCATCCTAGCCTTTTCAATGCTCCTCGGAATTGTATCAACTCCATTCTAAAACAGAAATAATAATTAAAATTCATTAGGTGAAATAAGAAAATTTGCTATCTTGGTGATGGTAAAAATAACTTTATATTCCAATATAGTGGGAAATTGAAGAGAAAGTTTAGTACTCTTCAAGGTTTACAACTCTTGAATTATCCCAAGATTAACACACACAACATAGGCTCAAATCCACACAAAAGCTGAGGCTCCAGCAATGGGACATGGCTGTTAAAACCATACCTTGTGGATAAAAGAGTAAGTTAACAGAACCAAAAACATCCACGTATTACAGGTATATATCAGGGAAGTGAAAGGACACCTCAACCCGTTTTTCTCCAGAAGACCCATCTCCCACACTAGTCTAATAATTTAAGTGGAAATGTAACTAAAAAAGCATGTTTATGTTAGCATGTTCACTGGCCAACGGTAAAACTCTTCAAAACATCTCAAATGAAGAGAACCTTCAGAGACAGTTGGATGGTCATCAAATAACACATGAAGATCATGAAATGCTAACCTTATTAGCAGAAGCTTCAATAGGCGTCCTCAGTGCTTCAAATGATGGCGGTTCCACTGTTCTCAGTGATCTGAGCCCAGCAGTAGTTGCAAGTATTTTAATTCCATTATCCACAGTAGAGACGGCAAGAAGGTTCCCTTCCTTGTTAAACCTCAGGCGTGGAAGACTCTGAATTACATAAGATTGGAGAACAAGTAAGGAGCAGCTCTACATTTTCTAATCTGTTATTTTTGGCAGCCCAGGGGCCCCAATGTCATATTAAGTATTCAAATACACTAACCGGAAGCCCTCCGTCTGCATCTGTATGAGTAAGAAGGGTGACATTGTCCATGTCCCAGAACTTTATCTGATGATCTTCCCCGGCTGCCAAAAAATGATTCTGTGTGGTGTCGAATTGCACAACACCATTTGATTTCCTCCTAAATCCAGTATATGTCCGTTTTATCGCCCCTTCACTCTCGTTCCACTCAACCAGGTAAGACTCTCCCTCTTTACTTGTTCCGCAGGAGAATAACCTGCAACCAAAGAACACCATTGTAGCTTAGCCAGACCTTTTTTTGTTGTTGTTGGAGATTGAGATTAAGAATGTGAACTTAACATACCTACTACCATCAGCACTGTAAAGCATTGTAGTACACCAGTGTCCCGGAGCATCATAGTCTACTTTAGAGCCCATGTTATCATATAACCAAGCCTTAATCTTCCCATCAAAGGCAGTTGAAAAGATGAACTGAGAAGGAGACAAAGAGCAGCATATAATGTTACTACAACAGGACAGTATCTTTACAATGCCAACTTCAGATATAAAAGCAATTTATTGTTATTTCTAGATAAGAAATGTTACTAAAACGGAAGTCCCAAATGGCAATGGGTGTTCACACATTTGCACTTCTACTCAAACACTATTTTCATTTAATGAATGACAGCAAAATTATTGATTAAATAGTAGATACCTGAATATTCTCCTTGTGATGAGGGCATATAGAGTAGACAGGTGCTTCATGCCCTTCAAGATTAAACAACTTTCTTCCTGATAAGTCCCATACCTGTTCCATTATAAGTATTAGTTAAAAGGAATATGGAAATAACAATATTTTAGAAAGCACTTCAACAACAAGTTCAGTTGCTACCTTAATCAGCTTGTCATCTCCGCATGTTAGGATACAGAGTTGCTTGTTCGGGTAAGCAAAAGCTATATCATTCACCCCACCAGCATGGGCATCAATCTGCGCAAAAAAGGAGCAACAAAAAATCACGCTTCACATTCAATGTTTAACTAAAATAACAGCAACCAATTCACTCACTCACCTCCAGTTGTTGTCGAAGATCATTGGATCCAGAATTAGCATACAAGTGAATCAGGTGCTTAGAAAATGCAGCTCCTGAATCAACCACGACTTAACATGTGAGTAAAGCGCAAACAAAAACAATCAAATTAGGAGTTAAAACACAAATATAAAAGCTAGAAAATATACATACCTACATATGATCCATCTGGACTCCATGCTACACGAGTGACTGATATTACATCTTTGCCAAAGGAAGCCTGTCCAGACTCATAATCATTAAACTCCAGAGACTACTTGATCCAGTTGTCAATTTCAAATGTAGAAAACTTGGATACACATTATCCTCCACCTTCCCTTCCCACAGATACCGTATACGACTTCTAGATTAAGGATGTTGTCAACAGTTCATAGAATACTAGATATTCAACAGATAAATACCTGGAATTGTATAGAACACGATGCCATGTCCCAAATCTTAAATGGCTTTGCTACCAATTTTTCACGTAATCCGACATCCCACAGGATAATTTCCGCATTAGCGCAACCAACTAGTCAAACATTACAGTTAGCTTGCGAAATCAAAATGCTACATCAATGGAATTGCTGACGATATATTATAAAGAAAGCTTCATACCAATGAGAAGTGTGCTTTGAGTAGGATGAAAATCCATGCTTGTGACAGCAGAGCCTTGGTGCAAAGTACAAGCTACATTTCTTGGAAGGTCCTCCAGTGACCAAGAAGGTTGATGGCGGGGAGTTGGATATGTAACCTGAATATGTACCACTTTGACGTTAGAAAAAGTGAAAAAAAAAATAGTACTTGGACAAGCAATCTACTCTAAATGTTGCCAATTGATGTAGGATTAAAAAAAAATAGAAAAAAAATAAAAGGAAAAAAGACAACTATTAGAAAGATAAGCCAGCAACAGAGCACTTACCTCCTCGACAGATTGAGCAGGGCGCAAACGTTTCATCAACTGTTCATGATCAGGATTCTGATAATCAACCATCCCAAGTGTTGTAGGAGGTGTTCTTGGACGTTTAAGGATCGGCACTATCCATAGGAAAGGTACACCAGTTAAACTCAGACATGGCAAACAAGCCCATATGCAAGTCAAACTAATAAAATACTCAAAATGTAAAATTAGTACACCAATGACACCTCTTGCAGCAAAAAGCTGTATATCAGCATAAATTACTATGACGGTGCAGCAATATTCAGGAAGAAACATCTCAAAAGTTTTTTGTGAACAGGGAAAACTGATTACCCCCCACCCACGACACACACACAACACCAACAATCTTATATGCAAAAAGGTGAGGCCATTCTCTAATAGCACAAACAGCCTTAAGATCTTTTCTAATACATTGAAGATGAAATGAGAACTCTCTTAACCACAATCACTAACTTCAATACAATCTCAAATATAATATTCCAAGGACATGTAACTCAACATAATGCCAACCTTGATTTGGGGGGACAGGAATAGACGATGCAGTCACAACTGCTGCTTGAACAGATGAAGATGCAGCAGCATTTGCCATCCATCCAGCCAAAGCATTAGCACTAGCTGCAGCTGCTGCAGGCTGAAAAGGCTGCAGAGGAAACAGGACTTCATCAGGGAACAAATTAACATCAATGAGAACCATCTACAAATCAAGTTTTTGAGCAGCATACACCATGAGCTCCAAGCTGCGTATAATTAGCAGGCTTTGCAACAGCAGCAACTGGAAGAGTTACAGGTGAGGGAGCAACAGCACCGTTTGGGGGACTACATGAGTGATCAGTGAACAATGTCTTAATATCTGGATTTGGCCTAGGATTCTTACAAAGCTGATGCTGCCAATTCAAACTGCAAGAACGAACGATAATCAACAAATCCGTTTGGAGATATTAGCCATCTTTTATGACATTATTAATTCAGTAATACATGAACAGAAGCTAACTTTTACTAGAGACGACAGCAAACAGCCATAATAGAAAAGTAATCAAATCGTCTCTAGAGAGTTCGCCATTAAAATAGAAGACTTTGACAATATGCACATAGTTCAAAGCTAACTATATGATGTAAGATTGGTAACCATGGGCAGTGCTAAAACCAGTAGTAGGTTAATAACCTTAAATCCAGCAAATATTGTCAACTATATGACCGTTTTCTATATGCATGACAACTTTTCCTATAGGGCCAAAGAGAAGCAACATCCAGAAATTAACCAGCTATTAGTGCACGGCATATTGACAATCTCGTAGAAAGCAAGGCTTTTAATACTTGTTACCGCAAACTCAAGATATACAGCCTATTTGGATACCAGACAATGCTAACAAGATAATTGCAAGGCATACTAAAGAAGTGACCATCTTTACTTTTCCTAGTCCTTTTTTCTGACAGCTATGATGCCAAAATTGAACTCACTGTTTCACTAGCTTTTTTCGAACCATAGATTTCAGTTTCTTATTACCTAGAAGGCTAGAAGACACAACAACAAACCTTTTCCAGGAGTGCCAAGAGACATAAAAGTACAGACACGTAAACATCACAACACAAGTCAAAAACCATACAATAGCAACTCGTGGAATGTACAACTACCCTTATACCTTTGATTGATTAGCGTACGCAATCTTGATGACCTTAAAGTTGGAAAGACCAGCTTGTCGCGGAACAGTGGGTTTGCTTCAATCAGCTTTTTAAGCTCTACCAACATGATATTCCGAGCTGTTTTTGTGTCGCCATATTTTGAAAGCTGCTCATTTTCCCTGAAGCACCCAGAAAGCAGTAATCATTATAAAGGATTAGTAAAAGAATGCCTTACATGGTCGACCACCCAGCTTCAGCCAAGATATGCACTACACTGCCGGAAAACATCTAAAAACTTTTAGAGCTTGTTTGGATGGAGGGAAATGGAGGGAAGGGGAGGAGAGGGAGATAAAGGGGTTAAAAATCCATTGTTTGGATAGCTAATGGGAGGAAGGGGAACGGAGGGGAGGAAATGGGAGGGATTCAATTTGCCTCTCCCATGAACAAACCAATAACCCCCCAAATTGAAGAGATTTGGAAGGAAATCTCCCTCCTTCCCTTCCAAGAACACACCTTCCCCGTGAATTCTCTCTCCTCCTCCTCCCCATCCTTCCTCTCCCCTTCTAATCCAAATGATGGGGCTTTTCTCTCTCCTTCCCTCCCCTCCCCTCACCTTCCTTCCCCTTCCCTCTTCTTCCCTCCCCTCCCTTTCCCTCCAAATTTGCTATCCAAACACACCCTTAAGCTGGCATAGGGGTTTCTTGGGGCCTCGCATGCAGAACGAGAAAGTTTTAAGCAGAATAAAACTACACACTGCAGTACAGATTGCTGCTTCATACAATTAACAGAAGGAATATAGGAGGTATAGTCTGTAGAAGTGAAACTTTTCCTTCTCTTCTTATGTCCAGCTACTTTATATCATACCATAATAAAAATATTAACCCATCATCTCTAAATGAACTTCCTCGCCTACGGCTATGTAAGAGGGTGCCTAACCCAAGTATTCAAATAAGAGCCTTTTACAATAAGCCATTGCATGAGCTTCGGACTATAACTTTGAAAACTTTTATCCATATGCAGGATAGAGTAGACTATTCCAGGGGTTCCCTATTCCATTTCATAAGAGAAACTTGCTTATTCTATTCTTGAACTCATTAACAAAATTGAGTAAATGTAGGTTAGAGAAACACACCTGAAGTTAGTAAGGGTTAAAAGCTGCGTAATTTCCTTGTACAGGTCCTCGTTGAATGTTGAGAAAACTTTTAAGTCACCAACAAGTATCTCAACAGCCTTCGACTTGTCTTGGCTAACAAAATAAAATAAGCCATCCATAAAGCTGCTGTATATATCGAGTCTCTATTTCCAAATAAAAACATATAAAAATATTTTCCGTACTCGCGGGAAACACAAATCATACCGGTCAAGAGCTTCAAGATACTTCTGTTTTCTAATTTCAAAGAATATCTTCATGGAATATCTGTTATCATCCACTTTGGTGAACCCGGATAGATACTTCTCAACTTCATCCCACTCTCCTGCCTGAACTTTCTCTTCAAAGTACTTCATGTTGAAGAAAAACCCTGATTCTTGTTCCAGCCTACCGAAAACCATTAAGTTAAAAATTACTTCATCGAAATAGTATCATAATATCAAAATTACCACATTCATAATAGAGCAATCGCTTCCTTAGATAAAACTCACACTTGGAAGCTTGACTTCTTCACTTCAGTATTACTTAAACCTTAACTCCATCCCAGCCCCCACCCCAAAAAAAAAAAATTCAACCCACATATCACCAAGGAAGTCTTTGGCCAGAGGTAAAAAATGAGCTGATGTAAGTCATAGGTCACTGGATCGAGCCACGCCCCCTTCCTCCCCTTGCCACTACCTAACCAATGTAATGCCTTTGTGGCTCCTACAGGTCAAAAAAGAAATACTCAACTACACATCAAAAAACTAAAACTTACCACATTGGTAGTAAATTAAGTAGTTAACCATATCCACAAAAAAACTACATGCAAAAATTCATCGACATATCACCAAGACAGTCTAGGCCAGTGGTAAGGAATGAGGTACTGTGAACCATACGTCACCTGCTCAAACCACGCCCCCCCCCCCCCCTTTCATTCCCTCCCCACTTTCTAATCATTGTAATGCCTTTGTGGCTCCTATGGGTCAAGAACAAATACCAAACCCACATATCGAAAAAAATAATATGCAACACAATGGTGGTGAATTAACCATTACCTCACAGAAAACCCACATGCAAAAATTCAAACTATCTCCTATAATGATTCAGTATATACCACATTCATAATTAACCAACCAATATCTCACACAAAATGTAAACCTTAACTCAACGCCACCTTAATATATCCGGTAAAAGCAATTAAAATTACTCCATTCAAACATTTATAAATATCAACCCATCGAATTCTCACAAAACTTACACAGTAAAAATTCAAACTTTTAGCACCAACGGCTCCTTGAACCCCACCCATTAAACAAAATTGTTTTATTCCTTAAATATCCTATAACAAATTTAGCACTGTAGCAAACCTATCCAAAATTCCTTTCTCCAATCAAATCACATGCATATTAGTCCCACCAACTTTCCTCACTTTCCAATAAAAAAAAACCAAAAAACTAAAACCCTCAAAAAAAGTAATAAATTAACTAAACATTAACACTTGGGTAAGACGGTCCTACAACACGATAACTTTCTGAAGTCCCCTCGCCTCGAAACCTTAAATCTTTACCACCGTATCCTATCATAAGACCGTCTTACCCAAATATTCACAACGACAAAAATAATAATAAATTAATAAAACACTAACACTTGGATAAGACGGTCCTATGACACGATACCATAATATTAATTTTAAATCAAGATTTCGAGGTGAGCTTTCAACTTACAATCTTAAAACCCCACCTCGCCTCGAAACCATAGATAAAATCCCCCACCCACCCCATCCTATCATAAGACCGTCTTACCCAAATATTCGCAACGACTAAAATAACACTAAACTAATAAAATACCAACACTTGGGTAAGACGCTCCTCCGACACGATTTCGAGGTGAGCTTTCAACTTACAATCTTAAAACCCCACCTCGCCTCGAAACCATAAATAAAATCCCCCACCCACCCCATCCTATCGTAAGACCGTCTCACCCAAGTTTCGCAACGACGAATAAAAACAAACTACCTGTGGACAGACTCCTTGAACTTCTCCTCCTCAAGAAACTGAAGAATAAGGAAAACCAATTCCCTACTCAAGGACGACATTCTCCCCCCGAGAAAATCCAGCAGATCAGACTTCCCAACAGATCACAGACAAGAAAAAAACACAAGGGGGGGCAAGAAAAGGCAGATAAAATCTAGGGTTTTTCTCAATATAGCATAAAAAGGGAAAGGGGGGGGAACAAACTTCGAGGAATTCTAGGGTTTGAAAGCTTGATAAGGAGAGAGAGAGAGAAGATAAAGGTGGGGTGGTGGTGGGTGTGTGAGAGAACAAGGCAGGGGGAGAAAAGTGAGTGCTCCTTTTATATTCTCTCCTTGATAAGCTGATAAGGGTATATGATAAGTCGGTGTGGGGATGTGATAAGTGCAGTTTGGTTATGTGATAAGGGGATTAGTGGGAAAGTGGGAGGGCAGTGTGGTTATCGTTGCGTGTGATGTTAGAAAGAGTATTTTTTGTAGCGGATTTGAAAGGGGAGGATCAAATTCAGTTGAATATTCGTCTTTAACGTCCGTTTTGTTGTTCTGACTCGTTACTGTATGTATCGCGATAAATTGTGTTGTTTTGTCTTGTCTTTTCTTTTGTGGTTTCTCGTGAGTTAGTTTGTTTTTGCGTCATATGGACTCACTGTACTTTGAAAGGGATTTTTTTTTCTTTTTTCCTTTTTTGTGAAGATACCAAACAGGGCCTTTGAAAGGTTGGTTTGTAGTTGAGTTGGGATATTTGAATGGAAATTTGTAGGTGGACTTTAAGGATGATAGATTACGACACATGTAGATAGTGTGCTAGCATGCAATAACTTCTTTTCTGTACAACTTATTATTACTTTTGTCTGAAATGTGCACATTAGCGCATAAAATCGTTGATAAAAATGGAATTCCCAATCGTATGATTGACGTAATAAAGCTTTAATCATTTGAGCTAGTTTTTTACTTGACATTTCAATTACACAATGAGACAATTTAATTTTATGTTTCAGTTAAATAATAATAATAATAAAATAAGAAATATTATATATTTTACGTAAATTTATAGTGTTAATAAAAACATATTAATATAAGATAATTAGTGACCAAGTTTAAATTTTACTTAAAATTAGACAAGTACAATAATTTGTATGTCAACTGGTATATGACCTTACCTCAAAAAACTAGTCTATGACCTTGTTTCCTGTATGATATTTTCATATTCTATAAACTTTCCTGGACATGTGAGAACTTTTAGGAATTCGTGCGAATGTTGAAAAACTCTTTTGTGTTTTTGTAAAATACCTTGTATAAACATTATTGAATGTTTAATTACTTTTGAAAGCCTTCTCATGTTCGAAATGGTGTTTAAGTGATTAACCACCGACTAATCGACACGAATGTTGTAGTATTAATTCAGTTGCTTATAATATAATTAATATGCAATTGATCAAAAGACAAACCCTTTCAATACAATCACGATTGTCTATGGGAACAAAAAATAGTGAGGGTGTAATCAATAAACATGTTGCCAATATATTATGTATTTGACGAACATCTTAAAATAATTATTAGTATCTTGATGTACCATGAATAATTTTAAGCTCATAATTCGAAGCCATCTACTAAAAATGTCATTTTTTCTAAAAACAACTCGTTTTCTTTTTATATTATTTCCCCGCTTTACTACGAATTATATCTCTATAATTAACATTGTTCATCAACAATGCAAAAACATGAAAAAAAAAATTAATGGCGCAATCAAAAGTATACTTGTGTTATTGTACTTGCACACAAATAGATAAACCATACAATGCATGTGGGTGTGATATTTTTAGCAAAAACCTTCCAAAAAGATTGTTATGACTGAAGCTACCTCTTTCCCTTGTGCTAACAAGTTGAAACTTATTCATTTTACTCATAGTAAAGGATTTTAAATAGTCTCATGCATGTAAATTGTCTTTATATAATGTTAAGGTAATGTGGATGAAACATATTGATGTCATTAGTAAGGCTGGTTGTATTACTATTAGAGTTTTTGAACCCTAAATTGAAGTAGAGTAGTAACTTATATTGATTTCAAATATCTTGGATTATTTTATCAACTATATGTTTTTAGTTTGAAAATAAACGTAGTTAGCTATATATTGTACAGAGTTAATATTTGTCACTTTTCAAAAACATCTTAAAAATTTGACCATTATAAATGAGTAAGAAAAGACCCTTTCAAAACATAGTACTCCGTAGTAATTATAACATGAAAATAGAGTACCTCATACATGAATTTTATATTTGAAATTAAATCACCAATTTTGTAAGTTTAACTTCTTGCTTTTTCCTCAACTCATTTATGCATGGTAGGAAATCTTTTTATGGTTAATTTTCACGTAGATGGGCATGTAATATACTGTTTTATTTTGGTATTTTCTGTTTTTGGTTTTATTTGTTTTAAACTTTTTTAACTTTCTGAATCTTTTTGTTTATGATATGTTTCTATACCTAAATTTTCACTACTTTTCTAAGCAATTCTAAACTTTTCTAAAAATAAAAATAAATAATGTATGTAACATAAAAAAAAAAGTATAAAATGTCTTCCGCAGTACGGAGTATTATATAGGGAGTACTTCGAGGGAGTCAAATCTAATCCACCCACTAGTCCAAAACAGAAAAAGCTAAATCCACCCGTTAATGACTGATTAGCATAAACCAACCGTGATCCTTGTGACTCGTGAGTCGTGACCCATTCAATTTATTTTACTACGGAGTATTAGAGACGAGTTATTACTTATACTCTTCACTTTTACTCAATCAATATATCGTATCTTTGTAATAACTAATAAATACTCGTAGCAAGTGACGATAATGTGCAATGTTAGCATACAGAGAACATGACTACGGAAATTTCACGATTTTTTTTTTTTCCTTTTCTTTGTTCTTTTATATTTGGCTCAACTTTCCTTATCTTTTTATTGCCTAAAACAAAATTTGAATGGCCAGCTGTCATGTCAGTGGGTCCACATCTGCTTCAAGTGTTGTTAAATGTGTAGTATGGCTACGTGTGATACACCAGCTAATACTCTTTAGCATTTGGAAAAAACGCGCCTATTTATATATCTTTTCTTTCGGTTCCATCGTTTTCAAAGGACAGTGTACTATCCTTTCGGCCTTCCCCACATTTGCATTGAAGGTATGTATTCTCCATCGACATATTGTGAGAACTTAAATGTCATGGCTCCGTCAACAATTAAAGGAACCAGCCAAGGTGATGTTGATGATGAGCTACTATGGACTCTTACTTTATTATGTCTATATCCAAAATTTGTGTGAGATGTCAAATTTGACCCGATCCATTCATCCAACCGATCCGTAAATTCAAGGTCATGAATGCAGCTTTTCGACCTGAAACCCGATACATCTCGAACTCGAGACTTTTAGGGTTAGGATCAGGGTATAACTCGACCTGACCCGAATTGGCCCAAAGATTTTGAAATGATGCATTAAAATGAATTAAATGGTAAGAAAATGCGGTATTCGAAATAAATAAATCAATTCAAACTCAACACTACCGACTCAGAGTTTAGGGTTAGGGTTGAGGTTTCTTCGACCCGTGACCCGAAGCTACCCGACCCAAAAACTACTCGAATCCGAAGCTGACCCGACACAAACTTGACCCGCCTAACCCGTTTGACAGGTCTAATTTCATATGATATATTGTCGTTTTTCATTTCAAAAAGAGCCTTTAACCATCAGCTTATCATAGAAAACACTTCGTCACAAACTATAAAGGTTAAATCATCATATATGTATGAAAAAGGTACTTTAACAATACTAATTTGTTTAATTATAAAAGTGCTATCAATGAAATATTCTCACTCACAAATCTAACAAATGGATTCAAAAGCACCAGACCTTATTATTCAAGAAAATCAAAACACATGTTTAATTCCATCCCCCCCCTCCCCCTTTTTTGTTTATGGCATTACTTTTTTTCATTACAACATTGAATATACATTGTAGCGTGATGGTGATAATTTTATACGTACATTAAAGTGAAGCTATATTTTAGTATAGTCTTCTTAATCATATTTTTAATATTCAATTTCCTAAATTATATATATAAGTTATCTTTCACGTTTCATCAATAAGCAAATACCATGGCTCCAATATATTAATGAATATGACATTAGTGTGATTAAATACAAGAACTATTGCTAAGTGATAGTTTGATTGTCATAAAATATAACAAATAAAGGAACCATTTGGTTGATCAAAACACAAATAATTGGAACTTTTAAGGTATGTTGAATTCCCACAATATGGTGGAATTTAATTACACAAGGACCCTTAGCAAGATGGTTCGAAATTCTCGCATGAGTTAAATTTAAATATGCAACCAAACAGTTTTTGCCAATTCACATGGAATACGAATTCCTAGCTAGTCATCGAAAATTCCGACATCAAACAAAACAACCAATATGTATCAATTTACTGCTCTGATGGATCTTTGGGGGTAACTTGTCTCCTTCTAATCATATAAATGGAAGCTCAAGCAAGTTAATCAGATCAAAAAAAAAATAATCCTTCAAAATTTTGACGAGCAAGAGTCCCAACCAAAGGAAATAATCATTTATTTGTAGGTTGTTAACGTCCGCTGTCACGACATGGGACTTCTTTTATAGATTCAAGTGTTCTCGTGATATTATCGTTAGCCTTAATGTATATGTTGCAAGACTGTTTATTGGATATAATATGTAATATATGAAATTTATTAATTCATAAAATTAATTTCAATGACTTATATTCTATTGTCTGAGTTTGAGTTTTGCATGAATAGTAGATAACTCAAAAAAATAATAAAATTATTATATTATTGGAGTTGCAAAGAAGAGGGGTATATGATAATTTGACCACAATATATTGCATCAACTAGGGTATAGGGCCGGTAACATTGTTCTTCAATTATCATAAAAAACATTGAATCATGCATGAAAGAGTAACGCAAAGGGTACCATAAATTGGGTATGTTTGTAACATTTTCATGCATCTCAACCATGAGATACAATGTCGATTTTCAATTTCGACTTTGAGCTTTCTTTCTTGAACAAACAAACAAACATATGGGTTAACTAAGCTAATAGCGTTAGTATGTCATTGAGCCCATAGACGGGGTGATCTTAGATACATACGTATAAAACTGCAATAGAGAATCTGGTTGGGTGGTTTGCACGCTTTAAATTTATAAGTTGTATCACGAGTATTTAGATATGGTCAAAGATATCAAAGAAACATGAGTCAAATATTATGTAAAATTATAATTTTCAAGTTGATTCTTATTATAATTGAGAATCTGATATGAGCTTTTTTGGATGAAATTTTCTATTGACCTAAAAAAAGATAACCTAGTGTTCCAACGGTTAGCTCAACTTGTGAAAGAGGTGTTGAAATTTGCCTCTTCGACTAATCTTCGACCCAAAAATGTTGGGCAGACTCGCTGCTGATAGTTTGAATTATTAATAGAGGCAAAGGAAGAAGGAACTTAAGGAACACATTTTGGTGGGAGATGTTACTTGAATCCAAGTAGTAGGCCCGCCCATGGACTACCATTCAGAAAGGAATAGAGGGTCCAAAAATTTAAGATTCATGGGCCAATTAGTTCTCTGTAATAGTAGGCCGAAAGTTTCGATTATGCTCTGCACTGGCTGCTTCATAAGCGATGTGGGACTGTGTATCTTTAGCTGTTGTTTATACAATATTCAAGTTTCAAGCACAGTAAACTCTAGTGAGCTGTTGAGGAGAGGAGGAAACTCTTTAACATGATGTCAACATGTATTCCATGTATGTACTCGAGGAAATGTTTGTTTGGTTCTCCGTTATGCTCCTTTGGTAGAGATCCTGCTGTTGTCGCCCTCATTATTTGTGATCACGATGTCTTCAATTGCTTCATGTTGTTGAGAGTTTGATACTTGCATAATACTACACGGAAGCTGTGTGGGTTTCAAGGTTTTGCTCTCTTCTTATTATTGCAATTTGGTCACAACTCACAACACCAGTTTGAGCGTGGTGGTAGTGAGGTAAAGGAGAGGGAGACTGTAAAAGAAGCAGATATATCATCAATTGCAATTCCTCGCCGGTTTAACTTCAATGTACGGACATACTGCTTTCTTTATTGGAAGCCATATCTCACACCTTTTGAGCAAAAACTCAATGTATGTTTATAGAGTTCTGTGTTACATAATATGGAGTAACATGTAACACATCATGGAATGAACATTACCAATCGTGTATCATGAAAAAGATACCCTGTCAAACAACAGCAATTCGCTATGAATCACTCACAAAATTCTAGTAGAAAGGCAGTTCGCGAACACAAATTCCTAACCACAAAATCGTAATTAAAATATTTGAAAATGACCTACACGTAATAAGTACATACGCTTTTCCTACCAAAAAAGCTAACCTCGATTTTGTTATTTAGGCCTTCTTGTTAAATGGTTTTTCAAATTGGTGAAAAATAAAAAATGCTCAAGTAGCTTTTAATGGTTAAGGTGATCCGGATCAAACATCTAATTCGAATGACAATATCTAGTATCCATTCTTTGATCCAAAGAGAAATTCTGAACATGAACCAAACCCATATTGACCCAATTCAATCCAAATTTGACAAAAACAATTGTTCAAAGACTCAATACACCTGATTCGAAATGACTCGATTTTAAATTTATGTATATAATAAACATACAATATCCACCATATGATTTAATTCGATAAGACAATTAGTTATTCATATATTGATATGATGTAGATCGAGAAAGGTCCCACCACAAACCAAACCAATATGACTTTGAAGTAAAATTGAATCAACAAAAACATATGATTTGATAATAGATCAATCAAATACAAGGCACCGAAACCCAATTAGTACACAATTGAAACAAGCCTTGATTCCCAAAAAAAAAAAAAACTATTTTCTAGTAATTGATAATTTGAATCGAACATAGACTCAATTTGAAAGGACTCAACCAAATCCGTAGTTGAACATGTCAAATTTAGACTCGAATTCAAAGTGATCTTACTAAAAATAGAGCAAAACCGATTTAGAGCCAAACCCAATATATTCAATTCGATAGTGATCCAAATTTATAATTGACCTGTATTAATCTAGATAACTCATTTGGCAGGTCTAATTCTCCCTAATTATTGGCTTGCTGCTAATTAAAAATTTATATCATCATATTTGTCTCTTTATCACCACGAGTTCCAAAGCCATCATTGTTGCTATCACTGTAATAAAATTAGGATACCTATTATTTTGATACTAATTGCATTTTATTAGTATTTGAATATTTTTCACTCTTGTTACTAGAATAATGAAATTTAATGGTTGCTTGTGCTTAGATAAGACATTTTCACTAGACATGTGAGCTTTTAAATTACAAATATGGGCTTTCACCATTCGTTGACCCTCACAATATATATTTCATACTACTTTCTCGATAATGAGAACAAAAATAATAATAACTAATAAGTATAATAAATAGAGCTGTAGGCAACAGAAAATTTTATCATTCAATTTCAGTCAATCAGCCGTATACACTCCGGGTTTTTACTTTTGATTTTTGAGTTTACGATAGGTGGTGAACTCCCTGAGGGAGCTTCCAAAAATTGGCGAGACGAGGGATCCCAAAGTAAGGCAGAGCCCTCGACTCGCACAGGTAAAGTGTGTTCGTTGTAAGTGGTGTCGGCACGACCCGTCATCACTATTCGTTCATCAACGAGTCGCCACGCACCCCTGACAGGACGGGTTACATTTTAATTAGGCAACGTTTAGCATTATATAGAAATTTTACAAAGACTAGCCCTTTCTCTTGCCGATGTGGGACAACTTATGTGTCTCTCCGTTTTCTTCAGGCCTCGTTTTGACAATATAGTTTCCAGCACTGTAAACTCTCTAAACTGCTGCGGAGAGGACGGGCACTTGTATGGAGATCTCAATTATACTGCATTTAATCAGGCCATTGTGCGATATACAAGCATGTCCCTTCGCATCCCGTGGCAATGTTTGCTTGGTTTTCTCCTCAGTCCTCATGATGTTCGTTTGATAGACTTGGAGATTCTGTACTTCTGCTATTGTCGTACAACAACTTTGTATCACCTAGTTCCTTTAATGAGGCTCTCGTAGAAGTGGCGTAGAGGGGGTTTAGGTATACACGTCCATACCCTTGTTACTTTAAAAGGTTGATTTCAATGGAAAATTGCGTTGATCATCTACATTCCATTATAATAGAAGCACAGAGTCAATCTAATTCACCCCATTTTATTCCAAATTCAAAAAAACGTGAATCTTTAACCCTATCCGCTCTACACTCAAATGTTTTCGTTAGAAGTAACTTTGTATCTCGTGGCAATGTTTGCTTTGTTTTCTCCTTGCGATGTTCGTTTCTCATAGGGGATTTGTACTTCTGTTATTGTTGTATACTTTTAGAGTTATGATCGATGTTGTCTTTAATTCCTCTCTAAGTCTCTATAGTATCTTAGGTCCAGTTTTCCTTGACATAGATTTTTACTTTGTGTTTCTCAATTCAATTGTAGGTTCAATTCAGCCATTTTAGGTCCAACTAGCAATTATAACACTTAATTTCAATATTTTTCTAATTTACATTAGTAGTTTGAATAATGGTTCAATTGAAGTGAACATGATCACACTCCATGTTGTTGTGGAAACAGACAAGGACTGCCTTCAAATATTTACATTCCATTTCCTCCACCACCTTTGAGTTCACATAATCACATCTTCAAAGTCACATAAGTATGTCTCGACTCTGGATTACATTAGGACCAACCCACAAGGCAGGGCCAAACGAAGTTGTCTATGCCAGTTAGATCCTACTAGGGAAAAGATAGACGCACAGAGACAGGCAGGAACAATTTTTGTAGGCTAACATAATATTTTGACGTGGACAAGAATTAAATATTTACTAATCAAGCACTCTTGCATAATAGTACGTGTAATTTTCCAGCTTTTGCTCTCTCATTCTTGCATTTTGGTCACAATACCGGCTTGAGCGTGGTGATAGTGGGATGAAGAGGACGGAGAGTGGAAAAAGAGGCAGATGGCAGATATATCATCAATTGCAATCCCTCGCCGCTTTCGCTTCCATGCACGGACTGCATGATCTACTAGTCGTTTAGCTGCTTTGGCCTGGCTTGGGGTTGAAGATACAATCTGTACTGCTTCTTGATTAGAAACCACATCCCATACCTGGAGCACGGAAATTCAATGCATGTCTATCAATGTTTGGCGCTGCATAATAAGGTGATATGGAAACAACACCATCATACTAATGATTTTGGCAAATGCAAGTAGTCCTTCATTTTCAACATTACTGACAAGTATGCACCCAGTATAATTTATGCGCACAACCAGCAAAGGTGCAACTGTGCAAAATTCCATTCAGCTTACTCTACTCAATTCTTGACCTCTTTCAAGGGTTTTTTGATCCGTTTATAGTATTCATGAGCTAAGCAAATGCAAGATTCCATTCATCTTAAGGCCTATTGCTTTCGCATTTGCTAGTCTCGTGGTGACATAGTTGCACATAGGCCATAAACTGTGAGATTAAAACTAATGGTTTGTTGTTAATTGTCATAGTGGTCCTAGTGGAGCTTGCTTAAGTACATCCGATCATTTTAAAAATCACCTACATCTCACCACCATGAGTTAACAAATGCACTACTAAAAACATTCAGGTCTTTGGGACATAGAACATGGAGGCAAGTAGAATGTTTTTAGTAGTATACTATATTACTACTCCAATGTGCAAGTGGAGCTAAATAAATTCACAAATTATATCACATACCCCATCACTTGCCAGCACAATGAACTGATCTTTGCTGGTAATATTCCTCTGTGTTACTTCAGGCACGGATATAAGGCCAAAATCCTTGATGCAATAATCACCGAAAGCTCTAGACATTGCAAGTCCAGGCACCTCCTCATCAGGCAGCCAAACCCTGTGTACTCCTGGCTCATCTTCTAAGCAGAATACTCGTCCATTACACTGACTTATTCGCTCAGCCTCCTCTGCGTTAGAAAAAAAGAAACATAAGGATTCACAAAGATTCACGTTAAGCCGTCTAAGACAGTATAACTTCAACTCGTTCTTCACTCTATTACTCTCAGAAGATTATATGACAGTCACAACAAGAAATAAAATTCCGACACATTTAGTTCATTAAGCATCTCTAACTATTAGTATAACACACATATAATAACAGAAAAAGTAAAAGAAAGTGGACTCACGAGGCAAATTGGGCTTGAAATCGATAGTAAGCTGCACAGCTACCAAGTCACCTTCATCTGAAGTAGTAGCCAATACAGCACGGGAGTCCCCAACATTAGCAATGATAACTCGTTCACCCTGATAGAACGGACATTATCAGAAAGACAACAATATTCAGTTGAGGTAGAAAAGATACTGAACCCATGGTCCTCTGGTAAATTTACTAATAGGAGAATTATGTGATAACATTAGATTAGTTGTTCAAATATCTAGTAATTTATTTGATCCCTCGCAGTTAACATTATGACCTAGGGTGGCAAGTGCCACTCGAAAATCAGGGAAAAAGTGTAAAATTGCATTTGCAAAAATAAAAAAAGGGCAAATAATCAAAATACACAATTTGCATTATCGGCGCCACCCCAAAGTTCATGTCCTGGTTCATTCTGTAGACAGATGTAGCAGTATAGCGCCGTCCTACTCTATCTTTTGGCTCCTAGCCATACAATTTGAGCTTGGAAAGTTCTTTATGAATTCAATCAGAATATCATATTAATGTAAGCAAGTTCACGGGTTAGAAAGTCCAAAGCTTAAGTGGAAGTCACTTGAACAAGTTGCAAATAAACCTTCACTCAGTTTATGTTTGCATTGATACTCCAGACAAAGAAGGATGTACTTTGGAGGTACCTAATCCAACATTAATTCTGTTTGTCAGTCCACTAAACTTCATAGGTCATCACCCTGGACAAGATACCTATGACAAAATGAATATTTATCCTTTGCTCGTCAATTGTATGTACTACTAGCATAATTTATTGACTGTCCAGATTTAATAAGTCGTTAGTGGCAAAGGGTTCTAACTCCTAATTGCCTCAGATTCCGCATCTAACAAAAAGGCTGGTAAAGACTATTGTCTAGAAGCCACAACTTCAAAGAATCATGACAAGCCAATCCACTCATTAGGCATTAAGAATAAAAAAAGCGCCTTTTGCGTATGGCCTCAAGTGTGATCTCATGGCAGGTGTCTCGAACTAGTGATGTGCATGCAATCTTAACCATTTGACTACATTCTTCTACCACGCAAACATAACATATTGAAAGTGAAATGCACAATACAGTTTGAGGCTGAGAAACAATGGGCCACAAGTATGTTTATCCTAAATCATTATATCTAGCCATCATGATCAGGGTCTTAACTTTTAAAAAGGACCCCCCACTACAATGCCTCCATGGCTTTTTTAAGATTCAGGGGAATGGCATGGTGAAGTAATACTTGGCAATGAGAAAAATGATCAGAATTAGAGACATCCTTGCCTTACAGCAGGACCACCACTGAAAAACAACCTTTGGATTCAAAAGACTTTGCACTGCTGGAGACAAATATGAAGCACAGATACAAAAAGATCTCAACACAATTACACAAAACATGAGCCATATACATAGACTTTAATCGGATAAGGTGAAGGCTTGGCATTTGGTGCACATGATATAGCAAGCCTTCAGCATAAGTTAAATTCTCAAGCTACAGTTCAAGTTTAGATAGAATTGGAGTCCTGATGTCGGGAATTGTTAGATAAATAGGATGCAACAATAAGGGGACCGGATAATCAC
>CAAKMY010126157.1:0-37871 GCA_901111285.1 Corrigiola litoralis | reverse complement strand
AACTATTAGATTAGATTAGATAGATATATTAGATAGGGGGAGAGGCTGAGAGGTCCACATTACTCATGTCGAAATGATGAAATTCTAGAAGTCACTCTGATACAAGTCAATACCTTAAGATAGATGGTTTTCCTATATTATTATATTAATTATGTATGCTTACATATTCATCCTTGGGTTGGTGGACATCCTTTATATCCAAGAAGCATAATCATTTTGCCATAACATCCCTAATTCACTATGTCGATCAGTCCATCCAACATGCATCAAAACCAAAGAGAGGAGGAAAGGCTAGTGCAAGAAGAGGAAGTTCAACGACTGACGCGATGCCTCCCAAAGGCCGGTTTCATAGGCAGCAGAATAGTAAAATATCAGGGATTCTGGTATCATGATAACCATATCAAGAATGTTATCGCGTTTCAACGACATTTCCTTGCTCGGGACACCGATCTCATTGTTGCCAGCCTCCCCAAAACAGGCACCACCTGGTTGAAATCTCTACTATTTGCAGTTGTTAACCGTAACCACCTCCCCACTCACCACAGCCCTCTGCTTGCCAATCACCCTCATGAGCTTGTGTATAGCCTAGAGACTGACGTATATGATGATGCCTTCATCTACCCTCGCCCGAAAAATCTAAGTGAGCTTCCCTCGCCGAGGCTTCTAAGCACCCACTTGTCCTATGCATCGCTTCCTGAATCAATCAAGGCCTCTGGGTGTCGGATTTTGTACATAACTCGAAATCCTCTGGACACACTTGTGTCACTATATTACTTCTCCATGAGTGTTATGAGGAAATATTTCTCCATGAATCTTATGAGGAAGCTAATAGGAGTTTTTTACAGACCCCCCAGCATGGAGGATTTCTTTGAGGCCTTCTGTGAAGACAGAATCCCATTCGGGCCGTTCTTTGAACATGCTGTTGAATATTGGAAGATGAGTTTAGAGCAACCAGACAAAGTTTTGTTTCTCAAGTATGAGGAACTGAAGGAAGATCCTACACTTCACCTGAAGAGGTTGGCTGAATTTGCGGGTGTGCCATTTTCTCCCCAAGAGGAAAGGGATGGTGTCATAAAACAGATAGTAGAGATGTGCAGCATCAAAACTATGAAGGATTTGGAGGTTAATAAGAGCGGTGTGATCAACACGTTGTTCGAGAAGAAGACCTACTTTCGGAAAGGGGAGGTGGGAGATTGGACTCATCATTTCACACCTCCCATGGTGGAAAGGATGAAGAATCTCATGGCTAAAAAACTTGAGGGCACTGGTTTATCGTTTCAATTGATTTCCTGAGGTTTAGTTCTTTCTAAGTAATGAAAACTATTTCCTGGTCAAATTTGGGATAGGCAATCTGAATTGATGTATTTCAGTGTTTCTTGTATATTTGCAAATATTGTGGGTTGAATCTGTACATATAGTTTCTCTGTGACACATCTGTGGGTGTTGGTCTTTCAGATGTGACATCTAATGACAGCACCTCATTTAGAAATGTATAACGAAAATATAGAAAGGCAGAAGACAGCTATGAAATAAACAGGGCCTGTTGATCTAGAAATTTGAGGAAACGCTCTACAAGTGCTTCAGTTTTCCCCCCTTCTGCGAACATCTAACAAGTAATAACCCTCAATTATACATTTCATGAATAACTTCAAGTGAGCAGTTTGTGATATCTAACAAACAAACTTTGTTACATGAACCATCAACAAAACTGCGCAAAACCAACCAGCTAAAGGAAGAGAAGGATGTGCCCAAGAATCTCAAAAGTTTCAGAAAAGAAGCAGCATATCGATACGTTTATGATCAAGCAGAACTTAGTCCACGCATATATGGAGCACACTGGCAGTGTCGAAAAGTAGCATTGCTCTGGAAAACAGGGAGTTTATAAAGAAAAGTCGCGTATCAAACTAATTGAAGTTCACGAAAGAGCGGTTTTCTGTTAAACAAAATTCCTTAACAATGTCATATGGAATTATTTGATAGCCTTGGGCACGTAACGATGAAAAATTGCAAGTTAATCTCGAGGAAGGCAGCAGCTTGCCATCACTGCAGCACAAGCCACCAGGCCAACCTGAGAAAACGCCTGTTCCTAAGTTCTTTTTGGCCGAAATTAAGATTTCTTCTCAGTTTCTAAGAGTGGAATTCTGAGGTTCAATCGCGCAGAAGACCACTGGTTTGATCACGGTAACATGTATACACCAATCCACAATGAATATAGTTAAAACTCAGGATGACACAGTTGTTCAACAAGATTACAAGACGATGTTCAACGACTCAAGCCATGCCTTCCAAAGACTACATAGGCAGTAGAAAAATTAATTCTATGGGTATTGATTATCATGATAATCATTTCAAAAATGTTCTCACATTTGTAAGACATTCTCACACTCAAGACATGGCACTTCCCAATTCTAGCAAGAGTCAAGACTACTAAGTACTGCAGGTCAGCTGATATCCCTCAGACATGATTGTGTCATTGTATTCCTTCTCCATGAATGTTATAGAGAAGTACTTCATTAATATTTTGACGTAGCTGGTGAAAGGTTTTTACCAAATTCCTCAATTTTCAGATAGATTATAAATCTCTACGTACCAGAACTTCCCCAGAAACACTGCAGCTTGGAAAACTATGCCAGAGGATAGCTGCAGGAAGTTGTTGATTCTCCTTTGCTTTTCATTGAAAAGGTCCATATTTAAATAATATTTCTCACCTCGATCTCTTATTTTTGACACACAAGCTTGAGTAAGACAGTTTCACCAATGTTTATGGTCAAACAGACCAACTAGCTTAGAGGTTTTTGTGTGAGCTCTTAAGAAACATTGCCGGTTAATAAAGAACAGATGAAATTTTAAAAGTAAAAAAAGAACAATGCACATATATATGAAAAAAAATGTCAAGTTTACAGCAAGGTCAGTTGTGTGTTGAATTTAACATAGTCATATGGCATCAACATTCGGTAGCCTAAGACCCACGATTAAAAAACTCTCATCATGCACAGCCAAAAACAACAGCAGAACACTCAACGACTGGTTAGTGAAATACTCAAACACCTATGCTGTTTGTCCCAGGAAGGTAGCAGCAGCATTCTCATCACTGCAGTACAAGCAAGGATGCTGAGGAAAACCTTGCTTCTCCAACCTCTTCCTCACCAAAGCGGCAAGTTCCCTGTTACTGATTGGACCCTCGTGTTCCCCAAGCACCAGCTGGACAGCATTGCTGAGGGCCCCAAAGGCTACTCCTACAACCTCTTCTGGCACGTCCATCGAAATCTCATCTGGTTGGCATCCGCTTAGCAGTATGCCCATATCAGGTGGCAGCCGCTCGTATCGTTCGCGCTCTCCTCGAGACATCTGACGAAACTTTGAGCTGGCTTCCTGCCCATAATGAGCATCCAGGTCAGGTCCCACCTGAGATGCTTCACGGTTGGAGACAGCCTCCAGAAGTTGAACTAAGACATCATGAGGGAGGTGCTTGGGCTTAAAAGAGCTAGATTTTGAAGCTAAATTATGTTGGACTTCATCGGTGTTGTTGTCAATAGTAGCAGGGGTTGTATGAGGTCCAATCTGCTCCTTCTCCTTGTCAATGAGGCCACCACTATGACATGAATCTGAAAGGAATGTGAAGCTTGCTCCCCTTGGTAAGCTGTTGACTAAGTCCCTGAAGTCATCATCTGACAGAGTGATACAGGAAATTTAAACACTGTCTTAGTTGTTATAAACCAGTGTATGTACGTTACGGAAAGATAAATCGTTTATACTAGTGCAAACTCGTCAGGAACTTCTGAAATTATGCAGAAAGCTACAATCATCTACGAAAAAACAAAGGGAAGGAGTTCTGAGAAAGAGAGTAATGTTGTGATGACAAGTCCCTTCGTTCCATGGGTGAAAGGAGCACAAACAGAAGATCATTTTGTATGAAAGTATAATGACAAAGGAGATATACGCGAAAACTCATATACATACCAAGAACAAGGTTGAAATCACAAGGCACGATTGCTTCATCCTTTCTGACACCATCTGCTTTTGGAATTTGAGTCCCATGACCACTGAAGTGAAAAAACAGAATATCGCCAGCTTCAGCCGACTGGAACATTCGATTTAGAGCCGCTTTGATGTTGGCACCTGTAGGCATGACTGGAGAGTCAGGTGCATCTGTCATGAACTCAATGTTGCTGGGATCAAACCCAAATCGGTTAATGAGAACATCCCGCATCCAAGTGACATCATTAATAGGGCCATGCAATTGGGCTTCAGTACCTGCATAAGTGCACCCAGCAAAGACAGCCATCTTCTTGTTCTCCTTATCCATTTTTAGACTTAGAACAGCTCTTGTGTTTTTAAGACTAACTTCTTTGGCAATAGAAGTTTATATAAATCAAACAAAAGTTTAGAAACTTTCCAAGAAAGGGAAGTACATCCCTTCTAGACAGCTGACCTTTACATATTTAGAATATTTTCTCCCATCTGTAATATAATATAACTATCCCAGTTGAGATAATTTAAACACCCTAAGTGAAGATACATTTGTTTTATAGAAGCTTCATCATTACAGTATTTAAAAAGCTTCTGAAATTGTCAACTCAACATGACTTCTTCAAGCACATCAGCAAGATGGCATACACAGATACACGAATATATGCAGCCATTTGAAGGTCAACAGCATTGCAAATGGTATAGCAGACTCTGGTAACATTTTTGCATTTTAAAAGAAAAAAAAAATTGATATTGTGGCTCTGACATCTTCCTCAAGATCCTTCAGAACAAAGCATAACCACAGAAAACATTATTGGTCTCGCTAATTGCTCGTGCAGGCGAACTGTTGTTATGAATATGTCATCGGACAGAATATTCAGTCTTGACTCATATTGATACCCCGCCCGAAAAATGAACAGATAACCTAAAAACAGTGCAAGATAGCAAAAAGCCAGACGTTTCATCCAAGCAACAGAGATTCTACAAAATCCATATATGTCATTGATAAATTCAAGATCAGCAATTTATAGTCTAAGTGGACCTGAGAAGCAACTGATTACAATTCAAACGCATGCCAAAAAATACAGACAATAGAACTCATTCAGAAATTCTAATAAACATCATTAACGAGATTACAAGCAAACAATTCCAGAGAATGTAGCATAAATAGCTCGAGATGCAGAAGCTTTATCGTTGCCCTTTAAATTGATGCCTCAGTATACAGAAATTGTCTTCCTACAGATCTATAACTAATACTCCCTCCATTTCTACCAGTTCTTAACATTTACTTTTTCGACACTATTGGAGGTCATACTTTGATCATCCATGAATCGGAATATTATAATTGAAATAATTATGAAAATATGATCTTATAAAATCTTAAATACAAATCTGACCATTATAAACTTATAATTTGATCAAATTCATAACTTGAGATGTTAATGGTCAAAGTATGACTTCGGCAAAAGTGTGAAAAAGCAAATGTTTAGAATTGGTAGAAATGCGGGGAGTACTACATAGTGATTGCCCAGCCAATCAGCCAGATTAACTAAAAGCAAATATAGATTAACTAAAACTTACATATTGAGCTATCTCTACAACGGTTTGAACATGAGAATCTCAAGCTCTTCCATGAAACAACGAAGTGGAGATCATGAACGAACTTATGGACTGGAAGCACACTAAAAATAACTGTCAGTCCTGCTCATCTTGTTTAAATCTGATATGGAGATGTATAAGCACACAACAGATTCGCAGTAACCCAACAACAACCACAACCCAACTTAATGTCTACAGCATAATATGGGAAAAGGTACAGCCAAGGAAATGTCACTGAACAGTGAAAACTGAAAACATAAAGCAGAATATTGTTCGCAGATGACAGGAAATGCTATAACATATTGCTACAAAATACTATCAACGGGGCTATTCATATTCTGCTTCCCCCCCCCCCCCCCAAGGAAAAGAACACTTACGATATGCAGTACATAACTTTCCGAGTGAGATGAATAGTGTTAATAGGTAAACAGGAGAGATTCACTACAGAGAAAAGACAGACCACTATCACAATACAACCTCAAAGGTTTCGATAGAAAGAAGCAACATGTGATCACGTTTATTATTCAAACAGAAGTTACACTACCTACAACTCGAAGGTTATACACCTATGTTACCCAAACTCTTCATATTGCCTCACGTACCCATGTCGGACACCGGGCACTCGGACATGGGTATGACACTTGGACACTTCATTTTAAGCCAAAAACTTGTAGAATTTTCGTAAAATAGCTGAGTCCGACACTTGGACACGTATCCACGTCGGATACTTGTGGCCGAGTCCAGGTAACATAGTTATACACTTATCCTCATAACCCTTTTTTCTTAAACAGACTGAAATATGTATGAGAAAATCCATTAATATTTTCCAACCCAAAGACTGCCAAGACTATTCATACTGTTCCACGTCAGTAATGTGTATTCTTCAGAGACAGTAATGTGAGTTCAAATGAAGGCAGAGCTCTGAAGTGTTCCCAAACTGCGTATCTATAAATCAAGACACTTGAAACCCATCACCTCTCGGAACACCTATGTTCACGACAGGCTAACAAATTAATACCCATTGGACATTACTATGAGTTGGTAATAACTATACAGATTACCCCAAGAAGGCAGCAGAAGCATAGGCATCGCTGCATTAAGCAAGAATGCTAATAGATCCTTGTTCCTTCCAAAGTTTCCCTCACCTATAAGCTCTCAATTCTCAAATATTGCCTTTGTCACGGAAAACAAACATTTGGATTGCTAATAGGGCCATTATGCTCATGGAACATGGTAACCAGCTGAACAGCATAAATGAGAGACCCAAAGGTAAGCCCTCCACCTACATTGCCAGACGCATTCATTGAAAGTTTGTCACTTTGTCCACCACGCACCCACTAGGTAATGTACCCATAACCCAATGCAACCGCTTGTCTAGCCAAGTAGCCAGAGCTCTGCCTCAGACATGATGAACTTGGGACTAGTATCCGACCAAATTTTCCCACAGGCGGTGCCCCATGTGGAATACATCTCTGTTAGTCAGACTTCACAAATGGCTCTAACACATCAAGCAAATGTTTGAACCTAAACGAGCAAGACAGAGCCATTCTAAATGAGTAGGAGGAGGAAGTTGTACCCAATTTTCTATCAACATCAGAAACAGAAGGAATAGCTGTTATAGCAGGTACGGTATGCTCCTTATCCTTGTCAAAGAGGTCACCACTGTGACATGAAAGGATGTGAAGCTTGTACCCTGTGACAGCCAGTTAACTAGCTCCCAAGAGTCCACAGCAACATGAAATTTATAAATCTTAATGAACTAGCCTCAGCCTCAATTTTGTACCTAGCTCCCATATCAAAAACAATATGCCGTCTCCATAAACATAAAGAAGTAAAAATGCTACCACATCCCCTTACTGAAGTTGGGACTTGAACACTCATCACATCCACAGTTTTATATTGGGAAAAGGTGATACTTGGTAGAAATGTCAAGGGATACAACAGAAATAAAGATCAAGATTCGAGAATATAGTGTATTAGAGAACAGCCAAAAAGGAGTAAATTCATCAAAGGAAAAAAAAATGGACAATATTTGGAAGCACGGGTTAGGGGAAAAGTTGTTTCAAATGCTTTATGTTCGGTACTAAGGTTTGTACTTACAGTCACAGAGTAAGTTTCTGCGAGTCTTTCACTGACAGTAGCAGGACTCAAATGCTCTTTCATTAAGCTGCTTTTCTATTTTAAAGGGAAAATCCTCTCTTCCTTATTGCACCTGTACGTCTCTCATCAATATGATTATTTTTCTATCTAAAGAGGAAAGAAAAACCCTAATGTCTATGTGCCAGTAAATCATGCTGAAGTCACAGGACACAATTATCTCATCCCAAATGCCCAGCTTCTGATATGAGACATGTCTCATGCCCATTAAAGCAGAAAAAAACAGATTTCATCAGTAACTTTTTTAATCCTAAAATCGTACAAGAGCAATACGCCCTTAGCCCCTTACCGAGGAGACCCAATTCTTGTGCTGCAATTACAAGAATAGAACAGAGAGAGATTTCCCCCATCACAGATATAGCGTAAGCATATAAGACTGCAAATTCAACCAAATAAAGAAAAATACTGCTTCAGACATCAATGTGAGAAAGATCCAATCAGAGATCAAGAATGAATCAACAGACACATGTAGCTTGTAGATGAGATGTTTTATCAGATACAAAAAGAAAAAATTCAGAATAGACTATACAGAACGAGCTGGAATGGTTCAAAGATCTTTCCAAACTTTATAAGCTGTGCTTGAGCTGTTATAATTAGCAATGCCATCTTGGCATCCCAAAAGGAATGCGGTCCTTACGGGATCTACATTCACCAGAGCATGGGCTGTCCCACTTGGGCTAGCAGCAACAGCAACTTCATCTGCACCAATTTCCACTTCAGCATACCCCTTGTCAATTACTTGACTGTTCTCCAACTGCATATGTTCAATGTCCCAAGGTGTTGATACGAGAACAAAGTGAATTAACTCCAGAGTCTAATCAGAAACTATTATATCAAATCTAAAGATGACAGGCGAGTTGGCATCATCTGATACTTAAAAGCCAAAACAGATCCCAAGACAGGTCAACAACGAAGCATGCTAGTCAGCATTAGGTTACAACTTGGAGTTGACTGGTTCAGGGCTTCAGGCAAATAAGAGACTTCAAGTCTTCAAGATACCCTTAGTTTCATAAAGGGAATTTAACATCAAAAATAAACAGCTCAATCTTCTCAGGTTCACCACTGTAGATCCACAGCTAAAAAAACTTTTATATCTCCCCTTGTCTTTTCTTTATTTAAACAAATGGACCTTAAAATCACATTATGCTTCTAGATCAATTCAGAAGAGTTCCATAAAACAAAGTGAATTAACTCCAAAGTCTAATCACAAACTATTATTTCGGATTCAAGTATGACAGGCAAGTTGGCAGCACCTGATGTTGAAAAGCCAAAAAAGAATCCCAAGACAGGTCACCACTAAGAGCATAGGTTACAACTTACGGTTGACTTGTTCAGGGCTTCAGGCAAATAATACTCACAGAAACTTCAAGTCTTCAAGTTACACTTGGTTTCATCGAGAGGTTAACATCAAAGCTAAACTGCTCAACCTTCTTAGGTCCACCAACTTAGGTCCACAGCTTAGAAACTTTTATCTTTCCCCTTGCCCTTTCTTTATATAAACACCTTGTAAATCACAGTATGCTTCCAGATCAATTTAGAAGAGTTCCATATATAGCTGCTCTCTTTACCATCCACAACTCGAAGATACTCCCTGGACAATTTTAGTTCCTATTCTCACATATCTTCAATTTGACCCATTTCAAACAGAGATGCTTTTGAGACAACGCGACAAGCATAATGAGGAAAAGACATGAGATTAACGCAAAAACTAGCAGCATAGAGCCAAAGCACACACAGGAGTTACAAACTAGTTTCCACCAGATTGGTTAACTACGGATTTGATCAATATTTTCATAAGAAACTTACCAACATAAAGTTACCTACCCCACCAGAAAAAGTTACAACCCATTACCCAAATACAAGATACCCAAGGGGTTTCCGTACCGGCTTAGACATTGGAGAGTCCTTTAGAAGAGTTAAGTTATGATACTATTGCCAAAAGCTATCATATTACAGCATTACCAAATCAGTAAGATCTTTATAGTTTTCATGTTCTGGCAATATCGTTATTTGTTAATTGTTAATACAGGAAATAAACTTCACAAGTTCGTTGTACAAAAGAAGCAAAACCATACCCTAAATCTGATGCGAGCACCCCAAATGACGAATGTCTCATTGCAAGTATAATGCCTGTGATTCCCCCTCATGCCTCCAGGACGAATTTCACCAACATGAGCTGAAGCACAATTGACAGCCCCACCTGAAAAATTAACACAAAGACCCTGACAAATGAAACCACTGAACGTATCTTGTTCCAATACATTCCTTCTGCAACTAAAACTATACAACTACATAACCATTTCCTTGGGTTTTTTTTTTTTTTTTTTTTTGAGCTAACAACTACATAACCATTTCTTGATGGATTAGCAACCAATAGAAACATAAGCTACAATATCCAACCCCAACGTTTAATCAACTCACACTATAGCACATGTATGTTTATACTAAATGCATCACAAATATTTGTACCGAGCAATGCCTACAATCAAAAGAAACACTACTCCGTATAAATTAGCCCTGTGTTACTCGGGCATTTCATAAGTGTTAACCACATTAGAAGTATCCAACACGATACGGCATGCATTTTTAGCTTATTCTTTCATTTTCAAGGATCATACCGAACTTTCCAAATTCATGTAGGGCATTGTATAGTGTTTAACACTGGTACGGTAAGGGAAATTAAGGATCCCTGTATCAAGGAATTAGAAAAATAGAACTCAATTATACATCAAAAAGAAAAATCTACAGAAACCCAAATGGAATACCCACATCACCACTGTTACTAGTCACTATTTCTGAGGTTGAAATTCTATAACTACAAATCGGCAACTAACAGAAACATAAGCTAGAATGCACAACCCACCCTTTTATCAACTCATCCAAATAACAGAAACTCACATGTATTTTGTCAATGGATGTATCCCAAATGCCAAAACCTTGGGTAAGACAGTGCTACTATTGGAAGCGGTGAACATTCAACTTACAATCTTGGAAGATCATCCCAGACCTATAAAATTCATCCTCGCACTATCATACGACGGTCTCACCCAAGTCCTACACATACCAAGCAAAAGAAATAACCCCATTCCTT
Source organism: Corrigiola litoralis (assembly GCA_901111285.1). Lineage (NCBI taxonomy): Eukaryota > Viridiplantae > Streptophyta > Magnoliopsida > Caryophyllales > Caryophyllaceae > Corrigiola > Corrigiola litoralis. The sequence continues at coordinate 27,055 of CAAKMY010126157.1, read as the reverse complement.
CTGGGGTAAGACCTATATAACTACTAATTCACTTCATGATGAACTAGAAACCAACACATACATAACATGATAACAATAACATCATCATAAGTTATTTAAATTTCTACGTAATATTAGCTATTGTTAAAATTTGAGTTAAGGTGGTTATTTATATCAACACTGTACAAAAATTGACCACCTTAAGGCGAGAAGTGATCAACTTAAGACGATCTAATTCTAACTTAAAATAGACAATATCATATATGACGTTTCGTAACAACATTAACAAAATTAACTCCAACTCTATATCAACTCATGCAAGCTACACAAACTCATATGAGTTACAGAAGTCTTATATGAGACCGTCTAATTTTTACTTACAAGTGAGCGGTTTCAAAGTGATCACTTTCTCGCTTAAAGTGCTCACTTTTATTACACTGTAATGAAAATTGACCACTCTAACCCAATTTGTGAGTAGTCTCTTATAACAACAAAGAGTCTTGGAAGAGACTGATAAAAGTAGACGGAGCCATGCTGGCTAGTGAAGAAATAAAAATCTCTCATTTGACTTGGGCTTGTGGAAACAAGAAAGCTCGTCTACTTTTATCATTAAAGTAGACAGTCTCTTCTAATAATTTTTGTATAACAACTTGTGTATGATTTATGTCCCTACATGTACCAATGTACCATAATTCACAAATAAACTAGCTTACATGATTAGAGCTCTCTTACTCCTAATTATAAGGTTGGGGGTTCGATTCTTATCAGCGACATTGGGCGCACATTTCAGACCAAATAAAACATGTACCATAATTCACAAATAAATATAGTAACACTAAAAACTCAACCCCATTACATATCAAACAAACAAAAAAAGAAAACCAAAACAAGAAAAAGAGAATCATTATACCAGAAAGAGCAGCATCAAGGGCAACACCAACAGGATCAAAAAGCCAACCCCTCTTATCTTTATCCAACTGAGAAGGCAAGAACCTAACCAAGTTGGCTTGCAAGTCACTTTCTCTGCTGAAACTCTGATGATCACTGGAAAGGTGAGTGACATGAGAAGAGTACTGGAATCTGAGAGAAACCCATGTGAGGAGGATGAAGATGGTGAGGAGGAGAGGAAAAGCATGGGGCTTTTTTAACAAGTTGAGGAGAGAGAATGAGTGCGGTTGAAATGGGGTTTCTGAGGTCTGTGTGTTGGTGTTGCCATGTGAGGCTCTTCTTGGGTTCACCATTGTTGCTTTATGTGAGCTGACTCGGAAGGTTTTGGCTATGGAGGTGCTAAGTGACTCAGTGAGTGACTCAGTGAGTTGACTCGGAAGTGAAGTGTTGGAACTCTGACAAGACAAAGAATTTGTGTTCCAGGTGAGCTTTGGAGGTGCCACTTCGACACGATAGCAGCTTGGACTACAGTGGCCTGTCACGTGGCAAACAGGCAGTGTCGTGTCGGATTTATGTCGCATAAAGTTCATTTAAGTCATAAAGACTTAATCCTAACCTGCTAATCTTGTGTGGAGTTCGTGTCGTGTTGTTGGATTCCGCCATTTTTTTTAGGGAATCTTAGAGCCAAATCAAACATTATAGTTATAGTTTTTAATTTTGTTTCCATATCTGAATTAGTGGTAATGTATTAAGAAAGTAAAGCATTTGAATAGACTATATGTGGCTTACTCCAAAAATACTTGTTTATAATAAACGGGTTATTTGTGTCGAGTTCGTGTTTTGCATCTCAATCCTAACCCGCTCTTTTAGTTTCGTGTCGGGTTCATCTCAACCTAAGTACTTAAATGGATACAACGTGTTCATGGGCATCACATGCATGACATATTGGACTATCGATTGTGCTTGAGCTGCCTTTTAATTTGGTTAACATGATACGAGGCTCGCTTTATCGAGTGTGATGCATTCCAAATTTATAATATTTATATATCATAACCCAAACATAGGCTAGAGCTGGCATCAAGTTTTTAAACCACCTTTTATCTCCTATGGCATCAACAAGGGTTGCACAAGAACCAAAATATGAACATGACTTACATGGACTAGAGCTAACAAAAGTTGACATGACTCGACAACATAACACGAACCCGGCACGAAATTAGTAAATTTTGATTGAAATTTCCAACCCATTTAACTAATTGGGTTTTATTTCAAAATTAAAAGACTTAATGGATTGGCACGGACTTAATTGGGGCGGATTTGGGTCAACAACTTATAACACGAACCTATTTACGCAATTTTTTTCAAATATTAAAATTAAGTTTTAGGGATGAAATACTTTGTGGATTAACAATTAAAGTTTTATTACATTGTAATAAAGAAAAGTGTTGTCTAACCATTTAGTCAAGTATTAGATAAAAAAGTCATTTAAATTATGATAGGTTATATCAACAAATCACCTTTATAACTAATTACAAAGAAGTACTACAAATTAAAAAGAAGTATACAACATAATGGCTAAACCTTGTACAGAGGTCCATTGCTAAGATTCTATGCACAGATAAACTCACATTTGTCTACTCCGAGTAGTATCTAGCTCTTGCTATTCTTAGCACTCACGCTTTCTATTCTAAATATGAACAACTAATATAGTCTGAGTTACACAAAACGGCTTTCGATTAGTACTAGTAGAAGTTAGTGTTGCTTCTCTTTAGCATCACCAATGTTGCGTATGGCAAGAGAATTGGTAAGTTGCTTGTTCCCAGGTTGAAGCTTGAAACCAGTGATTTCGGAATCAAAGATGTCTCAAATTTGAATTCTCATTGAACTCTTAGGCCGCTTTAACGAGGAATGGCTTGAAAGTCATCAGAAACCCGACAAGTTCGATCACATTTAGTATGAAGAAAATCATGTGACTCCCTGCAAGCAATAGCATGTCAACAACCCTAATCCTTGTAGTCTCAGCATATTAATTCGGTTTTCGTGACCCGAATATTATAAGAGAAAACGCAATGTTCTTATAAGCAGAATAGCATACCTGAAAGGAAACTACCCTTAAGACGCGTTTGTGTCCAAGAAAGACTGCAAATAATATCTAGGTATTAGAATGATAATTGTCATGCAATGCTATGGACTTGCCTAAATCTAAATCTTCATAAAGTACACTTTTTCCTATATTCATGAAGGGGAAAGAAAGCCCTTATACCCTTTTTTTAGTTTCTAGGACGTATGATATTGAAGGCAAGTTCAGAATTTACACCTGAGAAGAAGGGTTTGAACCTGTCTTAATTTTAACCACTATAGGCCAAGACATTAGACATCATTTGCCATTACGTTTTAAAAGGTGGCGAAATTGGGCAGTAACACCAAATTGTAACTAGTACTAATTGCACAACATGATAGTGATCATCTACTCATACCAGCCAAGTAACAAAAATGTCAAACACAAACTTACAGGGCGCCAGCGGCAGCAGGACCAATTGACTTGCAGAGAGACATGATTGCAAGAGAAAGTCCATTTGCAGCTCCTCTTTGATGTTGATTCTGATACAGTATAACAGGGATTTAGCACATAGTGACTCCAGCTAACTTAATGACTTAAAAACAACCGTGAAAACTGAAGCACAGACTAAAGAATTACCACGGATCTATTTTGCAGGAGACACAATCCCGTTGTGATCGAGAACTGTCATTGAATGAAATCAGATGCCAAATGTTAAGAGGCTCCTTCTGATAATACATGAAGCCAACTACGATTGTTTCATAGAGGCGTTACTTTGACAAGGAGCGAAAATTTCAGAATTTAAACACCTCATGTTAACAAGTTATACAGGACTACAGGATGAAATGGATGAGCGACCAACAATATAATTGAAGCCTACTTTGTTTTACTAACAGATGAAGACTTACCGAAAATACATACTTCAGTACAGAAGCGAGATCAATCAAAGCCAAGAGACTTCTGCCTCTTAAATTAGCGATGAATGGATAACTCGACAGCAAAGCAATACTGAGAACCTTCATGTGGGAACAACAGCAGTAAGTAAAAGTGTAAAACACAGCAGGTCGCAAATGTTCATTAGAATTGATTATACAAGTCAGAGGCATACTGCTCCAATGCGTGAAATAGGGATTGGTCCAAGGCTCCTCTCCAAGAAGGGATACAGAAGTAGCTGAAAAAATAACAAACCAGTTCCTACAATCATATAAGAAACATATCAGAGAATCAATAATCCCAAATCACGATATGTGACAAGATCAGAGCTCTACGCTAAATCGACAATCAGAACGCCATTAACACGCATCTTATATTCTTATTGATAATTCTGTCTAATCATGACAAACTTCACTGCCCTTAGTAGATATAGTTGGGTATCCATTACAAGAGCAACAACTGTTTAGCTCAAGGGAAAGAGAATTTCATGGAAACAATGAGCATTGTTACCAAATATCAGTAAGCTACTCCTACATTGAGGGAAGATTGAAATAAAGCCTCTGTACCTGCCACTGCAAGAGCCTGACCTACATGTTGAGTTGCCAAACTTAATCCCCCAAACCTCCGGGGGCTGACAGCCCATAATGAGAATACCTGCATCAGAAAAAAAGAAAATTGAATTAGAAAAGCATAGCTATCATCATTCGAATAATGGCAGTAACTCGTAGTGACAGAAGTTATGAAGATAACCATAAAACAGAAGGCGGGGGAACATTAGCTCAGAAAGCCGATGTAAGAGAAGTTGATGCAAACAGAGATGATGTAAGAGTATTATAGGCTGCGCTCACATCTATGGGGGCTTAACCAACTTACACTCGAAGAGTGTTCTATCATGAGCATTTAATTATACTAAACATTACTTTGCTGAGATAATTATTCTGGCACAACGGTTACTTCCGAGATATTAAAGTGAGAGAATATGCATGAAAACTATCATATAGGTTCCTATCCATCTAGATGATACATACGTTTGCATCATTACTTGAGTGATCAAATATAAAAGAATGTCATAAAATAGATATTCCTGCACTGCACCTCAATATATGCCACATCATGTAGCTGGAAGACACAGTATACTAAGATACTTGACATTAAGGGCCAATTTCTTAGAAGGCTGAGCCAGGAATTTGGTGTTCCAGTTTTGCTAGTTTCCAGTTTTTCAACATCCACGTCTTCTATATCATGAAGCTGACTCACAATTTTCCCACGAGCATTATGCGTGTGTAGTGTTTCCTACAGCAATTATACACCAGTCAGAACAAGAAGCACCATTATAACACGAATATGCGGCCAATCTATGCATGCAAGTTCCAATGGTGAATACTAATCAACTCTGAGTGAACAATGCACCAAAACTAGCCCAACAGCCAAAAAACAACCACTGCAAGTCAGACGATATAGCTTCTAATGCGGGGAAAGAAGCAACCAGAAGGTCATTCATTGCACTACACCAATTGCAGCTACTCGCTGTAGCAAAAATAGAGAAAAATTACTTGATTCAATAAGACGGCTTAATCCATAAATGGCGGTTTTTACCTACTAGCGAATGTCACTATAAGATACACTTTAGCAGTAGAACTATTCCACCTAACTCAGCATAACTCCTATCCAAGATGAATTCTGAATTCTGTCTTTCTGACAGCAATACTATCAATGGACTTGTGAACAAATGATGATGCCCCATGCCTTGATTATCATCATTCATCTTAGTTACTAAGGCTCAAATACCTATAGTTCTTTTAACATAATAATGGAATTTCCATAAAGCATCAGGAAGTTTCTGTCAAATTATACCTCTATCATTTGATTTAGCATTATATGATCTACAACATATCATATTCAGATACATAATGCGCAGAATTGTACATACTATTAGAAACATACAAAAGGACACATACCGGAATCCAAAAGCAGAGAAAAAATACAGCCAATGCGAAGATCGATATCACCAGAGAAACTAGGAAGTAAGGAAACCTACAGATCATAATTCAAGTTAGGGGAAATTATTGATTACTCAAATAAAGAAAAATATTAGTCAACATAAAAGAAAAAATCAGGACATGACAGAATAAATCGGAAGAAAAGAAATTCACCTCCCAAAAACTGATTCTGGAGAAAACAGGTGTGGAAATTTTTCTGCAGGCTGTGAAAACCATACATGGAAGCAAATTACAAGCAAGAAAATAACCACAGATACTCAAAGAATAGGAGGCAGAATAGTAAGGATATCAGTTCTGCAATTTGATAGAAAAGGCACATAAATATGGAATTGCATATCTAAACTCAGATAATGAACAGCAAGAGAGAATGGGGATAGAACCCTGGCTCAACTCTCAACATTCATCAGCTCTAACATAGGTACATGAATTTCATCTTAGTAAAAGGCAAAAGCGCACCTGTGCAAGATAACCACCAAGTGCTGGGCCTATGACCATACCAATGCCCAGTGATGAACTTATCTGAAACAGATTAAGAGATTTTGTTCGTCATTGCTGAAATATTGACATAAACTTGCAGTAATCAAGCAAAGGTTATATCCATATTCCATACCACTCCTACTCCCAGAGCTTGATGCTCCCTTCGGCTGACCTCAGTTGTATATGCCTGGTCAGTAAGTCCATAAGGTGACACAGTCAGAGACCATGCTAATTACTGACAACATAAGGAGTGCAAAGCTAATTCTTACGTGCATGATTGATTAGTAACAGTCAGATTGCATCATATTACAACAACAACATTACATTACCCCAATGCCTTCAAAGAGGCTCCCGCACAAGTGGTGCAGGGAGGGGAAGGGGGTCGGGTGTACACACTGGAGAGGTTGTTTCCAATTGACCCTTGGGATATTAGTCATATTGCATCATATTAAATCCTTTTTTTTTCGGATCAGTAAGTAAGAATTTAATCGCTCCTGAATCAAAACCAGTACAAACTCTGAATCGCGCATACCCTTATTGGTCCAAGAGTGCCACAGAAAGCTCCAAGAAGAAATCTTGTAGCAAGTGCCATCCCGTAGGTTCTGCTCAAGCCAAATAGTGTGTTGAATATCACCCTGTAATGAACATTCATCAAATCAAACTTTAAGTCATGGAAGGACCACATTTAAGTCTGATCTTTAATAAGGGTAACTGATGTACATAATGTACATAGTATTGTGAACAGGGCAGGGGAACGCTTACACTGCCAATGTGCTTAGAATCATGACAATTTTGCGACCATAGCGATCAGCCACCACGCCCCATAGAACAGACGTCAAAGTTCTTCCAACCATCAATGCACTTCCTTTAACATAAACAAAAGTACCATATTAATAATATGAACTCATATTTGATACCTTCATGGAGTTCATGCATTTGCAGTTCGAAAGTTAATGCTGTAGAACTACAAGTACCTTCGAAACCAGCATAGAAACTGATATCCTCTTCCCTTTTTGCTATATGGAAGTCCCTTACCTACAGTCCAACATTTATACTTGTAAGCCTTAAAACCAAATCGAACGAATTCCGGAAAATGGAATACTTGTTGTTCATGTGCATGACCAAAAAAGTTATACGTACCATGTAGTAGAGGAAGGGAAAAATGGAAGATATTGGCAAAGCTGCAAAAAATGATATAGCCAAGGAGATACATCAGAAATATGTAATGTAATATTCTTACAGTCTTGTGGTATTTACTATTTAGTGTAGTACAGACTAAATAAGTAGTAATTTTTAGTGAGTTATAGGTTGTTTAACAAGAGAACCATACTTAGCTTAGCTTGTTAGTAAAAAAAATATTTGATTAACATGTCATATATAGTTCATGATTGAAATGCAATCGTAACAAATACAATTTCCTCTTTCTGTCTCTTCTTGGAGTACTTTTCACCATCCACTATCTGATTTTTTTTTCAAAGTTCGATATAATATGAAGAGCAAGGTTGACAAAATCCAATTGATGGAGTTGTCTTAGGTTCAAATCTTCATGATTTAAGAGTGAATCAAATATACAAAAGCATGTGCACATGCACTGAGTAAAATAAAGAGGCTGACGTGAGATTCAAAATCAATCCTATCCAATTTTACAAGTACTTTTACAAGTGTTGTTGTTGTTGTTAATTTATTGTTAAATTTATAGTCTTTTCTTCTTACTATTACTATTATTATTAGTTTTACTACTACTACTACTATGTCAGCTCACTAATTTGCATTAATTCGATATTACTTTAAGTGATCACTTCAATTTAATTCGTTTTAGTTTAGCTTAAAACACTCTATTAGTTCTTTTTATTAAATTCAGTTTAATTGCTCTGTTAATATAAATTCAGTTCTTAGTTCAATAAATATAAATTTAAATCTATACAGTTCTGGTCAATTTAACTTTTGTTCATTTAAAATTAATTCACGTTATTCAATTAAGTTTGGCTTAATTAATTTTGTTCAATTCAAACCAATCAGCTTACTTGATCAGCTTTTTTCAATCTAGTTTAAAACTTTTTATTTCATCTCCATTCACTGTCTAAGTTTTGGTGTTGTGTGCTTGTCCAATGACAATTAATATGCCCAAATATTAGACTATGATGTCAACTACATCTAATGATCTAATTGACTTACAATATTAGTATTGAATCATCACGAACCCTCAAGGTAATCACAAATTTACTTCTATCTTTCAAGTTATAATTCTAACTATAAGCTTATTTTTGGTAAGTGTTCCCTTTTTAAAGAAAATGACTCATATATTCAGTTTCATTATTTTGTAATAATCAAGAGTTGCTTCTCTTGATTTAAGAATCATAACCACAATATAGTATCTATTGGTTTAGAATACTACACGAGAAAAGAAACAATATAATAACATTATTGAGACCTTTATAACTTGTTAGACGGTATAATGTGGAAGAAAAACAAATTAAAGTTGCATTTTCATTATGGTAGAGCTCATATAATAGCTAGACACTATACAAGATAAGATGCGATTAAAATGAAATTAATTTTATTTCATTGTTAATTTTGTTTAGTGTTTGTTACCTTTTAATTACTAATTAACTAGCTATTTTTTAATAAAGAAACTATATCCAGGTATGCTTGGATAGCAAAGTAGTTTTAGAAAAAGGGTGAAATAGGTCACAAGGCTCATATATTCAAATTTACTTATTTTTAAGAATCAAGTTTAGTGTTTGGAATTAGAAGACTCGTCCCCTATTTGATCAAAATTATGTGACTTTGTGTGCCATTTCAAACGAAATAATTTGAAAAAAGTTTTTTTTTTCCTATAAAAAGAAGGCTTGTATTTGCATTGTTGTTGATTGTTTTTGGCTTTGAAGAGTGGATGATACATACACTCTCATTATATCTTGTGCTTGATTATTCCTTTTTTGAAAGGGCGGTCATAGAAGCCGAGGCCTCTTAATTAGTTTGTCTTGACCTCTTAGTGTATGTGTGTCTAACACCAAATGAGAGAACCAACTCAACCAAGAGACATGATCAATTGATGGGCGAGACTCAATTATCAGTTATATTATATTCTAATAATTTTGTCTATTCATAGGATATATAGAGTGGGATGACTATTGTAAATTTGGGCAGTTTGTAAACCCTAGCAAGAGTGCAAGACAACTATCTCTAACTACAGACACGGTTATGAATTTGAAAAAACTAGCTATGTGATTTAGGGTGTATAATATTCTACAATCATCCTAACCTAGTAACCGTAGGTGAAGATATATAGTTCATTTATCTTGCTAGTTTAGGTAATGATTCTAGCTATATTATATATACAAGAGGAACCCTAAAGAAAGTCTTTGGAAACCGTTAGTTATACCCAAGTTTTTACGAGTATATATATGATACAAAAAATGAATAGGTACGTACGTACAAATACGAATATACAGAAAAAACCAAGAGAATTAAAGAGGAGAGTGGTGAAGGGGAGGGGGTGTTACTGCTTCATTACCAGCAGAGAGAGTAATGACCCATATGTTGAGGAAATGACGCCAAGGAATTCCTGTGTTTGCTTGTTTTTGCCTCTCTACTTGGCATCCTGGACAATTCTCGTCGTAGTATTCATCATTGGAGTTCTGAGGAACATCGTCCTTTGACAACGATGGTTTTTCGCAGTAGTTCTCTGCCATTTTTGCTAGCTAATTCTATAAGCCAACGTACACAACACTGATGACTCTATTGCTTTGCTAGAAGGGCACTTTAAATACTCTAGGAGGGTGCATGCAACGTACCAATAAAACAAACATAGAGTCTTTAATTTCTTTGGATACGAGATCATGTATTGGTTCTTGTTTGTCCACGAGCATGTCATCGACATCTTTGACAACAACTTCGAGAACTATATATGCCGTATATCACATTGCATTGCAATTCTTGGTCCCAGGCAGCCATGCAGATGCATTTTTGGGCCACATAATTTTTTTTGGGTGTTCAATTATATATGTACTACCACCAAGTATTAGGAGTGTACTTTTCATAATTTAACACTCTCTCTTTCTCTCCCACACACTGACACACATACACTGATCGAGTTCATGTCGATGATCTGGTTGTGAGGTGTTGACATGTGGTGTGATATATGGATAATTGGATATAATCTTCTCGAGTGTAAATGAATGATGAGTTTGATGATAATAGCTAGCGTGGCTAACGATTAATCATGCAACTGAAGACCTAGGACTAAATTATACAAAGAGGCATGGCCTTTGATCCTCCTTAATGTAATCTTCACGACTTCACATCAACATGCATGGTTTGCATTGACTAGCCAATATTTGCAGGTACTAGAGTATGAAAGAATACATTCACAAATCACGTACAAGTACAGTAAGATCTTGTAATGATCTAAATTCTAAAGTAGTGCGTAAGCAGTTCTTTATTTGGAAGTGAATGACTAATTTATACGACAATTACTAAAAACTCCTTCAGATCAACCATTTCCCCGAATACCTTAATTTATGTGAGGAGAAATTTGAAAGATGTGGTATATGGTTGGATTGGAACTGGAAGGACTACATGTTTACAACAAAAAAAACTAACAGACACTTCTCCTTTTTTTATATATAACTTTTAAGATAATTGGGTAGGCATTGTTGAGGCAAGAAGTGCCATAAAGAGCTAGCAGAAATCTAGTCAAGCAAGTACAGCAAGGGCCAAGGTAATGAAGCAGGTGTAGGCCTATAGCGAAAGCATGATGTTGCCGATGACAAAGTACAAAACTATATAGAGACGAACCAAAGTTTTGTTACGAATTTCAACAGAATAATCATGTGCTTCAATGTACCAATTACAACTTTCAAAATAAAGTAGTGACACAAAACTAAAAAGTTGAGAGTTATTGAAGGTTGTTTGCAGTTTGTTCTCCATACGGCAGAAAACGAGAATTTTGGTTTGGTCAGCAATCATCAAATTGCCCGTAGTCTCAAACAATCGTCTGGATGCCTAAGAAACTTCTGTACAAGATGTACTGGTATAGTATGTTGTAGGCCTTGGCTTCTTCTTTATCCTGATGTCTCAATTCAGACATGTTTAAGAGATGCTAGCCAACCTGTTACTTACTTGATACCAAACATTTTCCGTGGTTAATTGATCTATTACAAGTATTAGAAAGATGGACTAAAATGTCTATAATCCCAGCTTTCGACCACAAATTGAGATATTGATCTAATTTTTAAGATTTTAGAAATGTGATAAACAGTATAAGATCCGAGTTTAATCTACCGTAGAAAGTCTTGTATAATACTGTCTAATTTTAAGTCTACTTTTTTTTTTTTTTTGAAGGGAATTTTAAGTCTACCGAGACCATCTTAAAGTGGTCACACTATGTACAATGATAGTAGAAAGTGACCACATTTACTCAATTGTTGACTAGATCTAATTTTCACTTACGAATGGGGCAGAACTAGACTAAGGTACCGACCTCACTTTCGGTGGTGTACTGTGGACAAGCTAAGTAACAGTTAGGACATTAATCTCTGACAAATAAAGATATTATACCAGCTCAAGATACCCAACCTTAACATGTATGGAGAATAATAATTGAACAAAATTTACTGTTTCCGAATTGATCTAATATCAATGACGAATCGAGTAACAGAGGAGTTAGGGGGCAATGTGCCCCTTCTGATTTTACAACTCTGGCTACGAGGAGCTACATTCATACATTTCTGAGCTTCTAAGCACTGAAATATAATTTAGGACCGGGAACTGATATTTGAGGAACGAGAAGTTGGAGTTCCGCCGTTTACAGTCATGTTTTCTGCTTCTGCCATTCTATTGTGTGCCACTTACATGTTGGAATGTTGAGAATGTCAGCAAGGTCACTAGTCAATAGTATGTATGAAGCCACCATAAGAGGTTACTTCCTTTTCTTCAGCTTTGCTACTGCTACCGAATAGAAAAGCCTTCTTTCATGTCGAAGCTGAAATGAGGTTACAGAAGATACAGAGCTAGGAATACTCTACAGCTGGCCTAGCTAGGAAAGGCTTGTAAGTCATCACCAACCCAATGAATTCGATCACATTAAGTATGAAGAAAACCATGTGGCTCCCTGCAAGAAATGACATGTAAACCACCCCAACAAATCAAAGGCCAAGCTCTTTGCAAATTGCGATAATAACAGCTTTAAGCCATATGCTATCAAGAGCAGTGTCCACTATAGCATCTACATATTCAGAGAATAATACCTGGAAGGAAACTAGCTGTCTGGCGCGTTTCTGACCAAGAAAGACTGCAAAGAGGAAGCTCTGAATATTAGAGTGGTTGATGACACATTAGCTGCAGTGGACTTGCCAAAATTATAGGATAAAGGCACATCACTAATATGCTCATACGTATACTACGCACAAAATGGGCCTTTTAGACTGCATATCCTAGTGAAGAACATTTGCCAGATGTTACCAGTTTGTAGGATTCATGTAAAACATGCAGTAGACAACCTGCCTCAAAACTGTATCCTGTGACAATATGATATGCTTACGCTTCACAATTTCTCATTCAGTAGGGGAAGGGGGGGGGGGGGGGATTTGACGAACCTCTCAGACTCTCACATACCATCTGACATGTCATAAAATTTAATCAGATAGAACTGAACTATCAGATTACATCATTTGGCAAACACGATTAATACTTACACTGAACCAGCGGCAGCAGGACCAATTGCTTTGCAGAGAGACATGATGCATAGAGAAAGCCCATTTGCAGCTCCTCTTTGTCGTTGCGTCTGACATGGATATTTAATAGATGATTGAATTATGTACATAGCAAGAAAATATATATGCAGAAACTGAAGAGTAGAAATAAGCATTACCACAGCTCTATTTTGCAGGAGAAACAATCCTGTTGAAATTGATGCCTGTTATTATATTAAAAAAAAAAATCAGAGATCAAGCACACTACTGTATAGATATTGCTGTTTCTAAATACACAAAACTTGCCACCCAAACACCATGTATTTATATAAACAAAACTTGCCATCTAAAATCAAAAAGGTTTTTAGTAGTCCTGTGAGTAAAGCTCACCGCCTCACACTGTTTTATACCAAAACCTTTCCGTATCTATATACTCACCAACTGTCAGATAGACCCCCCAAATGCAAAGGAGAAGATATGTCATGAATTCTAAATATAACTAATTTCAATTTGACATGGATGAATACTTTAAGCTGCAACTAGACAGGATTAAGCATCGAATTTAGCTTGTCCTAATCAAACAAATACATGCAGAAAGAAAGCTAGATCTGGAATTTCTGATTTCCGAGAACCAAATGAGCTCGAAAATTTGTGCATCTCACTCTCTTTGTATTGGTAGCATCTGTGACGGTATATAGCTCACTTGTTATCAACAAGGACAAACCACTGTTTAAACACATCATTATGCACAACACAATTTCAGAGTAGATGCCAATTAACTAACATGAGTGGTAATTGGCAGCTAATATGTTATCCTTTCTGAACGCCATTATAACAGTTCCATATCTGCCTAGATATTTGTGAGTTTTACTCACTAAGTACAATCTGATAGATTAAGCTCACTAAGAAAGAGAAACCCGAACTTGACGGAGTTGAAATACATCTATCAGTAACACAACTGAAGACGACACAGAACATCATCAACAACATCATCGCTCTTCCTGACACATTTCTCGGAAGGCTTTATTTACTAATAGAGACTCAGTGTGATACATCGATGTCAGAAAAAGTAATTGCAAGAAATTGTTGTACTTTCAAGTTCAAACATCATAGACAATACCTTACAAGTAAGAAATCAAAAGAGACATTTAGAGTAACTTTATACAGCCTGTTCAATCATATTGACACAAAATCACATACCGAAAGCACATTCTTTAGAGCAGAGGCAACATCAATCAAAGCAGAGAGACTTCCGCCAGATAATTCCGAAATGAAGGGATAACATGACAGCAACATGATACTAAGAACCTTCATGTGAAACAAAGAGAAATTAATACAGCATCGGAAATTATAAATCTTTCTTTGTGATACAAAGGATAAGTGACTGAAGACATACTGCCGCAACACGTGCAACTTTGAGTGGCCCAAAAGTTCTCTCCAAGAATGGGTACACAAGTAGTTGACAACATAACAAACCACCACCTACAAGCAGTTAATTAGCGATGTTAACAAGAGCAGGGGAGGGGGGGAGGTATTCATTCTCATTCAGAGGCAGATAACTATATCTACGGCTCTTCTTGTTACTAATAGAGTAAATAAAAATAATGTATCTTAGTATTATATACTCTATTAGTTACATCTGAAAACTATGAACAATCGTAATAGATCGCAAGATTAGTGACCAGTACTTCCACCAATACATTAGCAAGGTGGCAATTAAAGACCTCCATGAGGTATTCACAAGAGTAATCACAGTGAGGTTTAGACATATCTAAAAGCAATCACAAACTAACAAAAAAACTCTCCTTGATAGCAGCGTACAGAATGTGAAAGTAGAATTTGGAGACTTTACCAGCGCTTTACACAGCCAACTAGCGCAGGAAGTAACAAGGGCTAACCTCCTTGTATGCCTCAAACACTAAGACAGAAGATCCTAATCCACAGGGGGTGGGCGGGGGAAGGAGGCAAGAAAAAGCCATAAGAGTCTCCATGAACAAGACCACACCAGATATAAATTTATCAGGCCAGGTAAAATTTCAGGCTAGAACACTAGCATAAAAGACTAACTAGCTAACTGATGTGTCTAAGACAGAAACTATTTATCTGCATGCATCTCTCTGGGTTAACACTGAGCTTAAATAGAGGAAGATGATGGAGATGAAAAGGAAAGTGTGTTTATCCTTGTTCCAATGCCTATTGAGATCGGAAGGATAGGGAGGGAAGACATTTGGAGGGACGTCAATTCCTCTCTAATAAAAAAAAAAAACAAATCTCTGGAAGTAGAGAGATTTGGAGGAAAAGCTAAAAATTTGCTCTTCCCTTTCTTTTCCTGCCCCTGACCTCTCCTCTCCGTCCCCTACAACTCCCTTCTCTTTTGAAATTGAGACAGCCTGTGACTCATGGCCAAATGAGTTTATGAATATGAATGATATAGATCTTCAGGCAAGAAATGAAAATACGGCTGGTTCTGTTTCTAGTCCTTATAAGCCAAGCAAATCGTAGGGGAAAAAATGAGCTTTGTCACCCAAAATGAGCCCATAGGCATGTCAATAACAGTAATGAAAGAATTGATGTATACTAACAACTAACACCATACATACCTGCTACGGCAAGAGCTTGACCAACATCTGCAGTCGAAAAGCTCAATCCTCCATAAATCCTGGGACTGACAGCCCATAGTGAGAATATCTGAAACCAAAATGTCCATTGTTCACATTAAGTGATTAAAAGTAAACAGTAGGTAATAAGAAGCTCCACCAGGTAAAATGAGAAACAAATATAAGAGTAAGAGACAACAGAAGGAATACGTAAGTGATACAGTTTTGTTATCAGTGGGCTCAACCACCTAATGTACTACTCAAAGAGTACAACTGATGGGACTATATATCCTAAGGAATTATTTCGGAGATAGTCCATCAAGCTGGGTTTATTTTCCGCAAATCTTCCCTTGCTATCACATACGGGCAATAACAATTCACCCTGACAGACTGAGGTGGTCAAGATGCATGCAAGGTTACTTTGAACCAGTCAAGACTAGCTGAAGGGTCAGTTACAGAAACCTACATTAGAGCATATATGCGCAAACTTTCGAAGCCATTGATTAGTGTTGTCTTCAAACGATCAAATTAGATTGGCTGCCCATGAGTTTGATAGTCAGAACACAGCATCTCAACTGGGGGCAATATCCACATTCTATACCAAGATATTAGTTTCCTGAGACGGGCAAGCCAGCAGAACAGGGTACGGAAGACCTTCCAACTATACTTAACAAATAATATTTTACATTGTAGAACATCAGCCGTCAGTCTGAGGTGGTCAAGGTGAATGCAAGTTTTATCCTTAACCAGCCAAGTCTAGCAACATAGGTTTTCCACAAAACCTACTATTAGGAATAAAAGCATTGTTTTGGCCTCGCTTAAAAGCTTAGGCTTTTGGTTGAGTTTGTTCTCCCACATGATATTAGACAGGAAGAACGACAAGGTATCGAGACTGAATTCTAAGAGCTCCCTCACCCAAAAAATGGAACATTAGGGGCCTATGCATTATCCACATCTCAAGCCAAAAGGGTACCCAGGATTTATATTAGGATAAAATTCCAACAAGATCATCAAAGGAATCACATTTACTGAGTTTCACAACAGTGATAAAATATAAAATGAAGCCCATGAGTTGGAGAGTTTGAATCACAGCACCTCAATATACGCCATATCATGAAGCTGGAAGATACAGTATACTGTGATAACTGACATCAAAGGCCAATTTTTCAGTAAGCTGGTCCAGGATTCTCCTTTTGTATTATCTGATTTTTGAACATCGTCCAATGCACACTTGGAAGCATCCTCTATATCATGCTGCTGAATATGAATATCGGCAGGACCATTATGTATGTGCAGCGTCTCCTACATCAATATTCACCAAATTAGAAACAAAATATTGATTTAATGCAAAGACATAAGAAAAGAAGAAGCGAGAATCTGCCAGCCATTATCAGTAACAAACTTGACCAACTCAGTCTACTGTTTACTTCACTCCAACGCTAAAAGCATATAGCAGAGGTAGAGATCTATCATCAAGATCAACGAGATAGAATGAAGAACAGAGACTCAAACCTATAAGTCAAACACACTACTGACACAAGTAAGAGAGAGATGGAGTCACTGCAACCACGGTGAACACACAACTGACACAAGCCATCTCAAATTGAACAAGAAGGGTCAAGACATATACAGGACCCTTTTATGTAGCACTGTTGAAAAAAAACTATTAGGACTATTATTTCTCCTTTATAAGCTTCGAGACATAAAAATCAGTTCCATTACAGACTGACCACCAGTAGCAGTTTTGACCATATGACTTAGCTCTTAGTTCAGGAAAGAAAACTTCATCCGACTTTCCAAGCTAAAGTTAACTAACTTTGAATTGTAAAATGGGTACTGCAGAAATTAATCGCACATTCCTCGCCAAATTATGTCATTACTCTATATATTTTGCATGAATGCTTAGTGTTTAAACCATTCAAGTATTCAGCGAAACAACATATTAAATACATTAAAGAAAATACAAGAAGAAAAAATAAAAAAGAGAGACAGAGACCATACCGGGAGCCAAAAGCAGATGACAAGCACGCCCAACGAAAAGATGGAGATCACCAGAGACACCAAGAAATAGGGGAACCTAGAATTCACCGTTCAAGTTAGGGGCACTTGGTAATCGAGTAATCAGAAGTGGTTTCAGCTAAAAGAACAGCAGAAATGCAAAGACAACTAACCTTCCAAAAATTGATTCCTGTGAAAATAAACTTGGAAATCTTTCTGCAGGCTGTGAGGAGGTTAGTTGGAATTCAATATAAGCGGGCAGCAAAACGATACCCAAAGAAAAAGATGCATAGATTTGGTTATCAATGACAGAATCGTACGAGATCAATAAAACATTAAAGTGTAGCCAAGGAGAGTGTGGAAACTCATGAAGCTGACTTTAGGATGGGAGTATAAAATTTAGAGGAAGTTTAAAAATAATCAGGGACATGTAGTTGACTCCATAGCATCAGTTGATGATTATAGAGAGAGGGAATGCAATGCATCAAAGTAGTTAAAATTATCAATTATCAAAGGTAAACACCTGCGCGAGATAACCACCAAGTGCTGGACCTATGACCAAACCAATGCCCCATGCTGAACTCATCTGAAATTGGTAAAAAAAATGCAACTCATTTCTTAGCTCAGCCATCAATACAAAACTGCTAACAAGCAAAGGCTGTATACATACCATTGCCAACGCCAAAGTTTGATGTTCCTTACGACTTACTTCAGTTGCAAATGCCTGGTGAATACAAAGTTCAAAAAGGTGACTTAAACATACAATAGATCTCGCAGGAGATGCCAACTTCTGATACTGAGAAGGCATGCTGACGGTAAGCAGGAGAAAAATCAGTGTACAGCAAAAATGTAATAGGTAGGTTATTATATACCATGATGAAGAACTAGTGTAAAACCCTTACAAAGAAAATTCCTAAAAGAGGATATATGTAGCAAAAGTGATCAGCCATTTGTACAGTGATTAGTCAGGCCATGGTTTATCCTCAACATGACTCAAGACAGATGTGCACTAATAAAACAAGCACGAGTCACAATTATGCAATAGCTCAGAACGGATCCTAGGTTTTTCTCAGATTCTCAGTATGATGAATCCATGACAACATAAATCAGGACATTATACCATAAATTATGTTAGACATCTTATTTACTCTGTACCAAAAATCATATATAGCATCTGCTACCATCAAGTTGCATGGCTATGATGAGTACAAAAGAACAAGAAGTTAAGAGTAAATGATAACATGAACCTATGCCGAAAAGGAGAAGAAAAACAGTCCACATAACCAAGGCATACTCAGTGTCATCACATGAATAATGCTTGAGAACAAAAAGAAAATACAGCAACAACAAATAAACCATAAGACCATAATTGATAAAGGCAACATACCCTCATAGGTCCAAGTGTGCCGCAGAAAGCTCCAAGGAGGAATCGTGTAGCAAGTGCCATCCAATAACTTGTGCTCAGGCCAAATAGTGTGTTAAATATAATTCTGAAAGAAAAAACACATACAGTGAATAATCCCTATTATAGTCCTTGATGAAAGAGAGCAGAAATAATTGTAATCCAAACAGGACAGGCAGGAACAGGATCAAATGAACTAACACTGCCACTGTGCTTAGAATCATTACAACTTTCCGACCATAACGATCAGCCACAAGGCCCCATAGAAGAGCTGTCACACATCTTCCAACCATGAAAGCAGATCCTACAACATTGATAAAACCATCAGATCCAAATAGCTATTAACCAGATGAGCTTGTTCAAAGGTTTAAGAAAGGATAATTCTGCTTACCTTCAAAACCGGCATAGAAACTAACATCTTCTTCCCGCTTTGCAATGTTGAAATCCCTAACCTAAGCACAGTGAAATACAATGCATAAAACTAGCCGAACTTAGCTAACAAAGTAGATTGACCATATACAGACATCTACTTAAGAAATAAATGTACATACCATATAATAAAGGAACGGGAAGATGGATGAGATTGGTAAAGCTGCAACAAGATAACACAAGGGTAATATATCAGAGTCAAAACAACAGTGATCAATAAGAACCCAATAGCGGACAACAGGGAGTATTTGACAATCAAAACTAGTGTCCTTTAGTAAGTAGAATACAGGAACAAAAAATCAAAATCTGAGATTCTGAGTTATGATGTTAGCCACATTGCCAAACAACAACGACAACCACCAAATACAGAACATGACATTGGTAGTGCCAAGGGAGGTCCGAATGTATGCAGACTTCACAAAGGCGAAATTTTAAGAAAAAAATAAATTCCAAATTTAATTTAATTATTTAATTGAGCAGTCATCACCATCTACCTTCGCAATATGGATCCCACCCCAAAATACAACAAATGTCAGAAGAAATGCAAAATTAACTTCGCTGGAAGGTTCAATCATCATTAATCAAACTGTTGTTTAGTCCAATTTCCCAGTGTCAACTAAGAGCCAAAATTCTACACTCAAGGCAACAAGTTGTTTCACCTTTAGCTTGGCTCCACCACAGAAGAGCCTGGAACGCAAAATCCCCACCAAACCCAATAACAACAAAAAGAAAAAGGTAGATTTGAGATCTTAATCTAGAATATTCAACTAAAGCACATGAACAACCGGAAAATACATTGAACTTGAACACACAAGTAGACACCTTCACTCCAGAAATAAACAAAAGGGTAAAACGAGGAAGGAACAACAAAAAGTAATAAAATTCAACTGCTCCAATACAAAGAGAAAGATTAATGACAATTGACAAGGACCCAAGACTCAAAGTGAAGATCTTAATTAAGCCATCACTCATCATCAACTCCAAGCTAAACATAAAGTTCTAGAAAAAGAAGCGTTTGTCACATTTTCTCAAGAGAAATACAAGAATCCCACTGACGAATCCAAGCTAAAAGGTCAATTAGAAAAAATCGGTTCCCTAAGACATGGTCAATGCAAAAGCAATAATCCCATGAAAAATCCAATTAAACTAAATGGTCTAGATGTAGGCAGCGTTGCCCTCAATAATATAAGTCGTTTCCCAAATACATGGTCAATGCACAACAATTATTTACAATCCTATGACGAATCAAAGCTAACAGGTCTAAGACTTACGCAGCCTTCAAGGCTTCAACAAATTTAAAAATTTGTTTCCCAAATATATGGTCAATCCACCACAACGACAATAATTGAGCAAACGTAGGCCCAGAAAATCTTGTTTTCACCATGAAATTAGCTATGCTTTACATGCAAAACAAAATCATAAGCATAGTTTGAACCAAAACGAACCAAAAAAAAATAACTATCAACAAAACTCAGGTTGGCTCTAAGCATCATCAAAATAAAGTTTACCAATATAATCAAAACAACCCAAAACTCAAAATTGAACCAACAACACCATTAATGATATAGCCATAAAGATTGCAGGCTAAAGAAGCTAGTTTTCCTCACGAAAGCACCTAACTTCACATGCAAATCATGAAAATATCTTCACCAAAAAGGAAAAAACATACACATATCAACAAAACTATGCTAACTCTGAACATTATCAACAAAATAAGATTACCAACAACATAAAAGCAAAAAATTAAGAAGAATATGGAGCAAATATTAACATACAAGCACAAAGGGTGATAATCCAGATGAAGAAGAAGTGGACCCATGGAAGATTCGGGTCCTCAGCTTTCCTCCTATCAACCTTACAACCAGGGCAATTCTCATAGTAAAACACAATCTCGTCCTTAGACAACAATGGTTCTGTATTTTGCGCCATTCTTCTCTAACAACAAAAATAACGTAACGTTACGTACGATATATATATACGTGGTCTGCTATATTTATATTTCAAAAAAAAAAAATAAACAAGACAATGATTGGACCGAAGTTAGTAAACATGAACCAGTTGAGTTTGAGTTCCTTGTGTTTTGTCAGCATGCACGTGATGACAACAATAATGATTAAAAGGGTGCACCGTACACCGTTACATGTGTGGAGGCTGTAACAAAACAGACCACGTAGGTGTACTTTTTGGACTGCCTTAATATATATTACATTAAAGTGTGTTTATAATATGACACTTTGGGATCCTGGTCTTCGGTTTGTCAGGAAGGATGTCGTTTGTCAAATACAAAGACAACAAAAATCAGACGTGTTGCAGCGTAATTATAGGGACTTTAGATTTGTTTTTTTCCCTCAGCACCTGAGGTATATGCTTACATATTCTCGTATTCATCTTAAACTAGTCCGTGAGGAAAACAACCGTGTTGTTATTCTTATCTTTGATTATAGAGTTGTTGAGTTCTATTCGTAGTTTGGTTTGTGTTTCTTAGAACAAAAAACTTGTGTAAGAGTTGTGAATCAAATGGATAATAATTAGAAAGTTGACGAAATCATGTTGGCCCAACAAAGATATATACCTCTGATTTGATATTGACTAGTTTGTAAGAATCTCAAATTAATTTAATTTTCAAAGAGCTCGTTTATTTTTATGATAAATATAAATGGACGTTTCAAAGAATTTGTGATAATAATACACATAGTAGTTCGCAATAAATTAGAGATATAGATATACAGTATTTCCTTTGTCCAGTTGACTTAACTATCTGTGCCTCAAACTTAGAGATATTAGGCTAGGACCTCGTGATACAATTGTCCTACACAACTATTGATTTTGGGTACATACTCAAGAAATTATTATTGGTGCTTATTGATTGTGGTCACTGGTCACCACTCACCACTTCACCAGTTACCAAGCAATTTATTGGTGGTTAGTCTGATGACTATAACGAGTCAATGACAGCTCTACGATATTTGTGAACAAAGTCTAAGCAAGACAGGTAGAACCATTTTAATGAAGAAAGTCTAAGCAAGACAGCTCGAACTTAAATGTTCACCTTTTACTGAGCATCACATATTCACGTTGCACAATTGCACAAAAATGTGAATCTGACCATGTTGGATCATAAAAGAAAGTTTCCAATAGCTGCTTCAATTCCTGATCCTTGGGAGGACCACCGGCCAAGGCCATGCACTTTTATGGAAGCAAAATTCAATCCCTTAAGTAAAAGTTGGGCCAAAAGTTCAATGATTTTGTAGTTCACTACTGTACACTTTTGGCATAAACCAAACCCTAGTACGATAATTGAAGATGACCACTCTCTGACTGGCTTCAGACGTTTATTGTCCAAGATTTGTACCAAAAATATAAAAAGATGTTATTGTCCAAGATGCGGTACTTCACCCTCTAGCCAATGGACAAAGTTGCATGACAATCAATCCGTAGATTCCATACAATAATTGAAGATGGCAAGTCATTTACTACTATAACGTTGCTTCCTGCAAAATGTGAAGGCATTACTTACTCCATAACCATGTGCCTTGGTACTATAATCGAAGGTAGCAAGTTTCTGAAAGACTTAAATGTGCAAAATTTGAAACGACATGAGAAAATGAGCAATGCCTCTTACTCTGGCCTTTGCAAACTGTCAGAAGTACGCCCGGAGAGTACCAAAAAAATAGAAAAATGTTATTGTCCAAGATGCGGTACTTTACTCTTTAGCCAATGAACAAATATGCATGACAACCAATCTATAGATTCCATACAATAATTGAAGATGGCACAAGTCATGTGTCTAACTTACAAGACAGCTGGAGAGTTCCACTTAACTTTGTGGATAGTTACTCGGGGACATTATATAGTTTTCCATTCACATTACATTATAACGTCAAATTATATTGCACACTCATTGCATGATGCATTATACACCTAATTAAATATGGATAAATATGTGTCACACATTCACTGAATATGCGACATTTGGTGAATATATACCCTATAATTGGTGAATATATATTTTATAATACTTGGTAAATATGTATCGTATACTTGATGAATATAAACCATATGGTGAGTGGATATGTATATTATATTATGTATATCAAAGTTGATAAATATATAAACTAAATTGATTTATGTGAATATGTATTGTTATAATGCATATATGGTGCATAATGCATCATGCAAGGGGTGCACAATATAACGATTGCTTAGTCACAAATCGACTCACTATTTATCAACAATAGAACAATAACCATTTTAAGCCAAAGGGTACCCACTTTAACACCGTCTAATTTTAATTTAGAAAAAAAAGTCTCATACAAGACTTTCAGCCATATACGATGAATTCCCTTATCACCACGTTACATTACCACATGCAGCACCACATCTGGTAGGCCTAACTCCCAAGGCAGCTAGAGAATTCCACTAAACTTTGTTAAAAGTTACCAAGGACATTTCATAGTCTTCCATTCATATTACAATACGCTACTACAATAGTTTGCAACTCGTATAACCATATGATGCATTCCATTATCAACACCTTACATTACATAACCACACGCAGCAACACATTGGACTGTATAATAAAAACAAGTGACCTTCACCAGAGAACAAGATCGGAGGCATCAGTCTTCAAGGACAGTTTGTATCGTAGCTTGCAAGCCCGAGCAACTCTGGACCTTCCAATCGAGTGTTGTGTTCAAAGCTGCAGAAAGGAACAAAATACCAGATAAGAAGCAACTCGAATCTGCATTTCGGATGTCATTGCATGATAACAAAGCATAGCATATCCTATCTCTAGCAGTTGAATTAGTAATTAGCAATAACCTTCGATAGTTTCCCCTTACAATTAAACTTACCCAAATAATATCACCATTTCATTATTGTACTACCTATTAGACATGAGTGCAGTCATGCAGAACATGGACAAACAATCTTAGAGAAAACTGCATGTTCAATAAAATTGTTACATGCCATCAGGATTCAGGCATACTGATGGCTCACAAATAATCTACGAAAGACCAAAAAAATTTAAAACACACATGAAGGTATTGCAAAACACAACGATACAAGTATTAATAGACAAGGCAGCTTAAAATAGAACTCAATGAACCAATGATCGTTACACCTCTTGGAGCCGAAGCTCAATCAACCTAAATGATCTAGAGATCAATAAACTAATGGGAGCTAAAGCTCGATATACCCACAGAGAACTAGAGAGTCCTAATTAAAGTGACATAACAATACAGTGCACAGCTACTGGAATTTCTACTCTGGGATCCTCATTTCTTTTCTAGTCTATGTAGACCTTGTGAAGTGAGAACATGGACATAACAAGTCCTACATGCAAAGTTGGTAGACAGGTTCGTAAATATCGCAACTAATAATGGCTTTTCTCTTCTGAGATTCGCATTTCTTTTGCAAGCTATGTACACCCCGTCAAGTGAGTACATGGACATGAATACATGATAGGTCCTACATGCAACGTCAGTAGACAGGTTTGCTCATATCACTATTAAAAAATTAGACAGAGCCACAAAGGGATATACATCTCTGATTTGGATCGGGCTTACAAGAAGCTTGGGTTGATTTAGCTTGCAGGGAGCTCGTCTACATTTATCACGGTCTTCTCTAAGAATTTGTGATCAATTTTTACCACAGTAGAAGAAGACATATGATCTGGCAGCCAAAACATTTTTGAGTCTCGTCTAGAATTTAGTTTACAATTCTAAGAAGTCCTACGTCTTCCCAACCAAGGTCCCTCAGAATGCCAAACAAATCAGCAGAGTTAAGGCCACGATCAAGGTCCTAGAAGGCCAAAAACCAGGTGAATATTTATCCAACTAAAAGTTTGATAACACTCCTGGAGGTAGGACTGCGGGATGGGAGAAAGACAAGAATAAAAGACCCTACTTATAGGTTTCCAACTACAAAAAGAATGAATTTTAGGAGAATCCTTTAAAACAAGAAGTCAAACAACCACCCAGTGACCAAACACACACAATATTATGTCCGCCAATCTGCTGCCGACCACCTGCCTTCCCACCTTCGCTCTTGCTCTTCCTCTGCTATTGCCAAGATCCATAGCCCGGCAGTATGCAAAGTCCAACTAAAAATTGCCGCATCTGGCCTAATGCCATGCTGTACTCACACATGTACAATTTTCGGTGATTCGGGATTTCGGGTAACTCGGTCTAAGACAAAAGAAAATGTGGAGGAGCAATGAAGAAATAAAATGGAAATAAAAGGGTTACATAGTTGGATCACTGGAGGACTAAAAGGAAGGAAATTAAACAGAAAATGGGCGGAAAGCGAGAAGAGCAAAATGTAAAGAAAAGAACAGGGGTGAGAAAAAGCAGAAGCGGCCGGAGGAAAAGGTGTAATTTCAGTTGAAATAGCATGAACTCTCCAGACTCCTCTACACAGTAATTTACATGTGGTAAAAAGCATCTGCTACTTCCAGAGAACACAAATGAATGAAAATTAAATACACAAATAAAGCCATAAATCCAAGCACTTACTTCTCAAGGGGAATGTGCTCAAAAGCGCCTGCTGTAGGAATTGTTCCACATAGATTGTTGTTGGATACATCTCTGCAGAGAAAGGAGGGAGGGGGGGAGGGGCACGAATATTATTAAATGATTGGTATGCAGGGACTGATCAAAGCAAAGAGACAAAGCATCCAGTAAAGAGAACTTACACAACTTTCAAGCTCGGAAGCTTAGTTAGCTCCCTGGGTATTCTACCAGTTAGCTGGTTATCGTTGAGTCGCCTAAAAAGACAAGAAAAAAGATATTTCAGCGACCACAATCAGAAGCAACCACATGATGAATTCTGCGTATATAGGTTGGAGGCTGCAATTGACATACGAAACAGAAAAACAGAAGCTGAACAATTGACAAAGATAGTATAGACTTACAAGAAGACAAGGGACTTCAGATTTCCTAGCTCCCGAGGAATGGGTCCAGATATGTTGTTGTTATATAGATCCAAGCTTATTAGGCTCTTCAGGTTCCCCAATTCGCATGGAATTTTCCCCTGTATATTGTTCTTGTATAGCTCCCTGAAACGAACAGATAGAGGGACTCTTACTTTTATAATCGGATTTTTTAAACACCCAGTCAGCCAACCTAGGGAAGCTTGAAAGGATACTTACAGGTACTGGAGATGTTCGAGCTTTCCGAGATCCGGTACTAGGTGACCAGACAAGTTTGAGTTGCCAAGATCTCTGAACGAACAAACCACACCACAGTTAAGAACATAGAGATAGATAACCAAAAAAAAAAAAAAAAAAAATCGTGACAGTCTTATACGAGAAAACACCAACACCTATGATAAGTTAACATGGGAAAGCTCTTAGATTTTGTGATCATAGTGAATAAAATCATGAAAGACAATTGGCCACTAAAATCTTCCAGCTGAAAGAAACAAATCTGAACAAATACATGCATCCATACATAAGACAGAAAAAAGAACGCAAATAATCACATATGTAGGCCGAATTGCCAAAAAGGTAAAAAAAAATCGCCCCAAACGACAACTTGGTTAAAAAACTAACTCAGGCGACAACTTGGTAATTTAAAATAGCTCAGACGACATTTAAA
>CAAKMY010126134.1:0-19663 GCA_901111285.1 Corrigiola litoralis | reverse complement strand
AATCACTGGTGCATCAGTGAACTTTGTTTATCATTGCTCCTTCTCTCATCACATGCAATCAAGTTAAATATAATGTATCCCATGGACATGTACATTCATTCTAAATAACTGCAATCTAATCTATTACAAGTCTTCCATTCGATTGAAGCTTGATATCATCTTCCATGTTGAATCCTGATTAGCCTTGCAAGTTCACATGCTTTCACAGAAATGTCACTAGTGCTTGGACTGGTGCTTTTATGGTTTTTCAATAATGCATGTGTTGCTCATGCTCTATGATCATCCAGATGCTTTATAATCCTCCTAGCTCCTTGGATCAATATTGATACTTTGGTGCTACACACAAAACAAACATTACGCAGAACATATATTTATATTTTGTGACTTGGAATGAACCTTTCTCGGTGAAGGAAAGGAATAGCGATGGATTTCCAGCAGTCACTAATGACCCAAGGAGAAGACCATTTTAATTTGTTATTGGAAAAGCCCGAAACAGCGGTAACTGGCTTCACTACGACATCAACAAAGGCATAGAGAAAGCGCTTTTTTTACCTCATGTGAGATCCCCCTGGAATCATCAAAACCAACATATCAACATTGCTATAACTGGGTCCCCACATTTTTTTACCCCAAGCAAACTGCTTGGTTGGGAGATTTTATTCTTTTTCTTTATAAATACGCATGATGTGAAGCCCGCTAGATAGGAGGTCATATAGGGAACCCCCCCCCCCCCCAAGGAGCTCAAACAATTAGCACGGTAATTTTCTGGGTGAGACTTCGAAAAACCAATTTCTAATAAACTCAACACTCCTCCGACATTCATTTTATTTCTTTGCACCCTCATCCCCTCCCCTTCATCAGACTAACTTCTATACTCTCCACTCTATTTCGCCGCTACCCCAACTTGTTTCCTTTTCCACGCCCTCCCCCACCACATAAGAATCCCCTGCCACCTCCCCCACCCACGCAACAACTTGCCACCCCACCTCCACCTACATAACAGCCATACCCTTTCCCAGTTCCCACCCATGCTACACCACAACATCATTCGACAGCCCTCATTATATTTTCCTCAAAACCTACAGTTCAGGCGACCAAGCTCTTCACATGGTGTGACCTGTTACTTAGGAGTAAATGTAAGACCCACAATGCAGTTCGGACAATAATCACGACGGAAACGATGGTCAAAGAAAGTGTTTGGTCAAACTCAAAACTCAGATCTCACTAGATACAAATTGTTTTCCAACTAAGTGAAGCAAGGAATTAATATCAATGTCGAGGATTCGGAGTAAAGGTTACATAATCAGAAAATATCGGTGGCGGGAAGGGGATATTAGGGTTTTAGATGGAAGGATAGTTTAGTCTTACATGTAAATAGTAAGGTAATTTGGTTCACCAAATACTTTAGTGACACCATCTCATTTAAATTCTAGCCTCTTTATTTTATGAATCCAGTCGATATTTGATTAAAGAAATGCGGACCATCTAAACAAGGATAAACTCACTCCACGCTAATAGAATGACAAAGTAGTAAATAATCAAATAACACTCCGCAACTGAGCGTATGATCTTATTTTTATGTCATTGACCTTCAAATCCAAATTCGCTTCGTTTGCACAAGTCAGTTTCGGTTGCTCCACGCCTCCAAACATCCAAATCAGTCTAAATTTCCTCTGCTATATCACTGACTTGGAAATAAGAAACAGTACGAGGAAAAACAAACAAAAACACCGTATTCTATTAGGATTTCAGTGACAAATATAAGACATGTTCGTCTCTCAGAAAAGTAGACAGTAGAGAAAATACATCTTCAAGTACACGGACCAATGGTACTAACATTATACAATTCACACTACAAATTTTGACAAATAACAGGTTCTAGGGTCACAAGTTCCCAACAGAAAACGATTGACATTTTCCCAGCATTTACCAACAGAGAAAGCAGACGGGTCTCTCTCCCTATCTCTCTCTGTCAAGTCCTAACATCAAAGATAAATTATTACTTCTAGAAAGTATATTTGCTGAGGTAACTTGGGTGAAACACAATGACCTGTATCCTGTAACTACACCAGCTGATCCAGTGACCAAATCCCAAAAGAATATAGGCAGAAGTATCTTCTCCTGTAACATTTTGAGAAGACGGTCAGAGGGCTGCCAGTTTTATCTCAATTCCTTGTCAATGAAATTTTACTAACCAAATCAAAATCAAAATCAATATCATTATTGCTATTTTTTTGGTCAGACACTACCACATATTTTATATGAAGGAAAATTGGCCAAATATTATCATAAATAGTACTGGAAATTACCCAAAGATGTCAAATATTACTTGCCAATTCTATAATAGCGTGTCAGCTATAAGAAGCTCTCTATGTTAAGCTCCAAATAGGAACAAGGATCTGGGATGTCAAAGTTATTCAAGACCTGAAAGCACAAAAACATCAAACCATTAGTAACAGTGACTATCATTACTAATTACTTGTGGAAATAGACATCAAGGGAAACATTTGTAGCCTCTATCATGCGTGGTACCTCTGGATGCACGATGCCAAAAGTGCCAATATGCTGCCCTTTATAAATAATGTCCGCTTGTCTTCCAGGAAGAAATGCAGGATTCTTTAACAACATAGAGAAAAGAGTCAGACGTTAAAATCGAAAAAAACACCAAACCCAAAACAGAGGGATAATTTACTTACATCTGCACGTTCTATATAGTAACCGGACTTATCTTCTACCGCAACGAAAGGAGTTTCAACTAACTCCATAACTCTATCAACCAGGGAGTGTATAATCTGCAAAAACCAATAGAGGACATCAGCTATGCTCCTGAATCGTTCATAAAACTGCACATGAAAACACCACACTTTCGAAAAAGAGGAAAGGCACCACTTCTTGAGTCCCATCAAACAAAACAAATAAGCCAGTGCCTTTCTAGTTTCTACCTAGGTTGCATAATCTAAAACAGAAACGGGAGAACAAAATATTCACATAAAGAATTAAACATGGTGTGTTATGGTTCTTTAGTGATTCTGGATTAGGCGTATAAAATTTCTTTCGACAGTCTCTTACTTTATCTTTAAGAGACCAGTTAACTAAGTACATAGCAGAAAAGGGGGCAAAGGACTTCATATTTGATTCAAACTGGACCCTTTCAAAAGCACCTTATGCTTCAGCCTAGAAAGTAGCTACGAGCCTACAAGTAGAAACGGCCCCCAAACCTAACATAACCCCTGAGGGCGAGAGAGCACCGCTCCATCCAAAATAACTAAAATGTGGCCAACACCAAACATTTCAACAGATCTGCCCATCTTAGCTCCTATCGAAACACACAATCCTATCGAAGCAGAGTTATGTGTGGGATTGGAAGCAGCTACAGTACTAAAGAGATGAATTCAGTAGGCTGCTCAGTCATCAACTATTACATGCTATTATTCTAGCTGGTGCCAGGTGGCAAAGGCTTATATGTGCTCCGGTCATCTGGGCCTTACTTTTGATGGCATACAAACATATGGGAAAGGTCAGCCCTTCCCAGACATACTGTTAATCTGTTATTGCATGGCCATCAGCCTATCAGTTCTAGATAAACTTTTGACCATATATAATTGGAGGAAACATGGGATTTCTGTACAGGATGGTTGCAGTTTGTGTGAACCTGTCCAACCACTGTCAAACACCTTTTCTTTGAATGCTGCACAGCTAATAAAGAGGGGAGTAAGATAATAGTTTGGACTGGCCTAAAAAAGGAAGAGACTGCGTTAATGCCATGAGCTTAAGCAGTTGGCCAGAAGTTCCAAGAGCAAGTTGCTTAAGAAGATGCTTCGAGGAGCAGGCATTTGTTAGCAAACATTTATGCACTGTGGATGGAAGAAAGAATAGCATTTTTAAGAAGATCCGCGGAGCAGATTCACCAGCATATACAATTCCTGCTATTTGTCAGACTTTATGGTCAGCATCCACATCTGTTACTCATATGTGTATTAGTGCAGATGGCATGTCATCTGCTTTGTTGCTTGTCTTTCTTTGTTATGTGAGGGGATAGGTTTTATTGATTAGTTGGTTTGTTGGGTGGAGTGTTCATTGCTGTTTGGGGATTGTGATGTACGTCATCTCCCACTCCTAAGGGGTCTTTGCAGAAGATCCCTTGGATTCTCCTCAATAAGAGTAAAAGAGCGGAGACCATAGCATTATGGACATTAATAAATTACAAAAAATATGGGGAAATAACACAGTAGAACACTCATCAAAATTCCAGGCATCCTCCTAGAAGCCAACTCATATCCGTTCTGTAGCTCATAAGAAGTCAAGGGCAAGGAACATTGAGAATTCTGAGAAATAAATTTCTACAAGAAATCATGTGTAATTGGAGCCTTATAAGACGGTCTCAGCCATTATTCTGATGATCTGATCTCTGAATAGTGAATACCTTGTCCATACCTATTATGGATGATCCGTAAAGAAGTAGTCAACGAGGAAAACAGCAAACCATTTCCCCAACAAAAAATGTTGTAAACTATAAAAATAATTTCATCAAGTTATCCAGCTTATATAGCATGAAAGACCCCATAATTTACGGACTTGCTTCAAAACTTTACTAACATGATATGAACAGAAACAATTTGAAATTTCTTAGTTTTCAGTATGAACATAACACACAAGCACTGGAAAGAAGCACATGCAGTAAAAAAAATCTTTTGTTTGTTTTCCTATCAATATTTTTCCAAGTGCATCACTTAAGTTACCTACAAAGGAGGGACTTTTAATAAATTAAACTTTTAAAAGGACAACGAAGAAATGGGAGTAATCTCCAGGATTTAGTATCTGTGTGGAAACCACTCGAATTAATATCTACAATGTACATGTGATCAGGCAGTAAAACCCCAAAAAAAAAAAAAAAAAAAAAGAGATTCTTTACCTCAAAACCAGAGTTAGCACCACAATAGAGCGCTGCAACATGACGCAGATTCCTAGCGCCAACATCTTTTTTAGCACATAGAGCAGCTACATCACCAACTTCAAAAATCTAAGCATAAAAGCATTACATTAATATATGGCAAAACAGCCCGAGCGAAATATTTGACCCCTAGACTTCACCTTAGTCTAGGAACACATTCATAACATAAAAATAGATGTACAGAACCGAAATTTGACCCCCTAGACTTCACCTTAGTCAGAGGTCATACAGGAAAGATGACCACAAAAGAAAAAGATATCTAGGAACACAGAGACAAGGGATTTGGTCAAGTACATACAAAACCAACCTAGCAAGTCATTAAAAAAGAGAATTAAATATGACAAAACATCCCCCCAACCCACAAAAACGTACACGTGCTAAAGGCAGAAAAAAATTAAACAAACACAAATATAAACTTCCAGCAAAAACTTTTAGTAATTTAAAGAGAAGGTTTTGATAAATTAAACTTTTTGATGCCTTCGTAAAGAAATAACTTTTGCAATTCCAGACATTATGTGTCAAAAAGGATAGAAACAGACCGAGCGAGATTTTACTATAAACAAAATGTTAACAGAGCCTCCTTTGTTTCCTATTTAGATTAATATTAGATGTTACTATATCTGGGATAAAGCAGTTGAGAAACAAAATGCCATGGAAACCCAAGCCAAGGCCCTAATCTCAAAATTACCTTGTAAACAAGCTCCTTGAAAGACAATGCAAGTTTACATCCCTTAAAAATTACCACAAGGATGCAAGCAGCTAATGGTAGTGGTGCAATATAATAATAAGTGAAATTGTAACAACATGAACAAATAAAATCAGCATCACATCCTCACACAAAACCTGCACTAAAACAAAGAGTTCTATCACTCCAACATATTACATGACCAAGGGAAGACAACCCCTGCAAAACTAGTATTTGACAATGATGCACGTAGTATAATATCGGCTGCTAAATTGTCCTCGAGTAGAAGAGCAAAAAAATCAGTGCAAACAAAACAAGCAAGCCATTTTTAATAAGATGAAACATCAAGCACCCATAACTACCTTAATAGGCTTTCGATGATCTTTATTGTGCCCTACTGTTTTTAGGATACCTGGCATGAGGCTGCTACGAACCACCTGCAGAACAAAAAGACAATTACATAACTGAATCAAAGTACAGACAGCCAAAGTACAATCATGCAAAAACAAAACGAAGACTACGCAGTTAAGATCACAGAAACCCGAATCCCCTACGATTCCACAAAAAAAAACATGGGGAACATACGGTATTTTTAGCCTCCAATGATAGTTGGAAAAATAAAAGATGTTCCTCCGAAGTCATCTTCCCCCCTCTTTCAATCCGGTGGGATAGAGAAATTCATTATTAGATCATGAGTAGTAGATATGTCCCCATAAGACATGATTCTGAACTTCTATTGAAATTCTACTGAATAGACCTTCACATAAACATGAACTGAGCCAAGAGGTTAACTATGAGCCATAACATTTAATTCCCACCTCTAAACAAATGAAAATAATTGAGAGCTCCCACGCAATATCACCAGAATACACATAATGCAAAGACCTTATTT
This sequence comes from Corrigiola litoralis, assembly GCA_901111285.1. Lineage (NCBI taxonomy): Eukaryota > Viridiplantae > Streptophyta > Magnoliopsida > Caryophyllales > Caryophyllaceae > Corrigiola > Corrigiola litoralis. The sequence continues at coordinate 13,135 of CAAKMY010126134.1, read as the reverse complement.
TTAAAAGGTGCAAGGCTCACCGAACCGCAAGTGGCCTATGGAGCCTAGGTGCAGACGCAAAGCAAAAGTGCACGCCTTTCGTAGGCGCACCTAAGTTGTTAAAAACCACAAAAATGAACTGTAGAATAGATATTAAACTCAAAAAAGCAGTAGAGAATAAGCCCAATCTAGTAAGGCATTTCATCGACTTGAGCTTTTGTGAAGTGGTTGTAAAGCCCATCAACAAAAAAAAAGGAAGTTAATAAAAAAGGCATAAAACCAACCCACACAAGCTAAGAGAGAAGAGAAAAAGAAAAAGAACACATAATAGAGAAGAGAGAAGAAAAAAAAGAAAATAATGCAGAACACCAACCCGCACAAATTGCCGGCTAGAAAAATCCCAAATATACGAAAAACGATGGGAATTGGACAAAACGGAGTATGGCATCGGACTTGGAACGGCATTTGCAGTTGGGCAGGCCATTTTTTTGCCGGAAAAAGCCTTTGGCAACCCGTTAATGGCCGTTGACCGCCGTTAATTGGTGGCCGAAGGCTTTTTCTGGAAAAAAAAGCCAGCCAAATCCGAAATGCCGTTACGAAGAATTCGACTTCGTTTGTCGCAATTCCCATGCATTTTTCGTACATATGGGATTTTCTACACGCCCAAAGCGCTCGCTTTGCGCCTAAGGGTGAGGGCGCTTTCAAAAACTAAGGCAAAGACTTAATTAGGTAAGACATAATTGGGTCAAACTACATGCACAAGAGATGAAGATAAAGATACTTATATTTCAAGCAAGCACGCAAAATATAACTACCTGATTTTTAAATATAAAAAGACGAAGACTGTGGAGTTCAAATCAGAGTAACCCATATCCCCTCCTATTGCACAACGCAAAATCTAAGGGATCATATGGTTTTCTCAGCCTCCAATGATACTTGAGAAAGTAGATAATGTTTTTCAAAGGTAATTTTTTCCACTCTTTCAAAAAGAAAGATAGAAAAAATTATTACTAGATTATATGAGGAGTAGAAATGTCTCAATAGAATGATTCTGAACTTATGCAGTACACCCTCACCCAAAACATGAGTTGAGCAGCCAAAAAGTCAACTATGAGTCATATCATTGAATTCCTACCTCTTTTAACAAGAGTAGACCCACCAGTTATTTGAAAAGGAAAAGATTTTAATGAAAAAAACTGAGAACCCACGCAACATAATCAGGATACACATTATGCAAAAAATCAATAAACTAATGAGCTTAAAAGAATCACTCTCTACAAGTAAAAGTTGGTAATAACTTTAGAGAAACATTTTAATCCCAAATAAAACAGCTTTTGTTTTTGCTAAATCACGATGCCATCAGTCTCGAACTTTGGCACACAATTCACCATATCGCCGTGCGATCTACTACTCACTCCAAATCAGATCGGCGTATCACCAACAAGACTAGCATCAAGCCAGATTTTGTTTGGGTACATGATGGTAGTCTTATTTGACACATTCTGCTAATCATTGAGATATTTCACATGTGCTACACAAAGCTCACTGGGCTCCTTAACCAGACCCACATGAATAGCGCTATTCGCTCACGTATTTCACGAGGAGTCGACACAAACATCTCTTTGTCTTTTTGGAGCGTAAGTGGCTCCCTTTTGCCTTTGACAAACAAGGCTTAAACAGTTTATTCATGTTCCATAATTTCTGACCAGCAATAAACAATTGGTCGCATACAGGAGAAAGCAATGAAAGGATGATAGATACTATTATATAAAGGACACCGCGGAAATTTCACCTATAAACAAAAGCAATGCCAGTACAAACCACGGTACCTTTAGTTCAATGAATGATGCATTATCTTATCAACAAAATCCAGCATAGAACGCGATCCTAACCACACTGTGCATAACACTAACAAGCAGCATAAAAAGGCTACTGAAGTGTTACAAGTAGGAAAAGCAATTTCAATGCGTGAGCAAAAACACCTTTGTACAATCACACGGATAAGGCTTGAAAATTGTTGGGAATTTCAACAATAAGGCCCTACTCGTTTGACCCCCCACCCCGCCGGTTTGTTCAATTTCTACGACGCTGTTGGGGGAGCCTTCTTAGAGGCATTGGGGGTAACAGTCTCACCAACAACCCCCTCCCCTTCTTTGTAGCCCCCTTTATAGGACTCTTGTTAGTTGCATAGGAGTTATTTGACTCTTTATCTCTATTTTGTATAAATAACTGTGGAAGACAAAGCATGCAGAAGATTTGAGGTTCTAGTTGATGCACGGCATATAAGGTACTGCTTTCAGTTATTAGCCTTGAAACTTGGAGCTCCTCAGTGAAATGTTGGCGTCATTAAAGTTTTGCTGCATTACAGTTTAGTCTTGCCTAATTCGACTATTTCCTTATTTAGCGCGAGAAATTGAACAGAAGGAACAAAGATATGGACACGATTATTCCAATTATAAAAAAAAAATTACTGACAGGAAATGTACTTTTAGGAAAACAAGAAACAAAGCAGCACATAAAAGGTTAAGCAATTGATCCCTTCGTGATACAAGCACAAACCTCAAAATCTGAAGAGCGTGGATTTCCAACAATAACTGCAGCTGATGTGTCGTCTTTACGATTTAGCATGTCAAAATTTTCTTTGTAAGAGCCCAAAATCCAAGTCAAAACCTCTGTATAGCCCATCATTGCAATCTGGAGTGAACAGATAACAAGAGATAACATCAAGACCAAACAGGGCAAGAAAAACATGAAGAAAGGCCAATAATGCAGGCATGTTAATACTGACCTTCCTCTTTTGTCAAACATCAATCTCATTCGTAGATACAAAAAAGAGAATGCATAAGTAAAAAGAGGCCCAAAACTTACGTGAAATTAGTTTTTTTGTTTCGCAGACTCTTTTAGATATCCTACGAATGTTAACTATTACTATAGTGTCATAATTGGTTTGGGGGACTAAGTTTTACAGTAATATCATGTTATTTTTTAATTTGTAGATGTAATTTTTCAAATTCATGTATGTTCTGATTACATCAATAGAAGTTATTGATTACCATTTCCTACGTTTCATAATGTAAGTCACTTAGAGTTTTTAGGAAATGGATGAGCTTTTTATATTGAGCTATTATTAGTAATAAATAAATTATTTATACCAAGTTACTAACATTAGTGAACTATAACTAATTCTGATGTTAAAATACTGTTAGTAAATTTTGTGATTAATTTATGTTAAAAGTTTATGCGCTTAATGTGTTTGGAGTCTACACGAATGTCACCCATGTGATTTAATTCAAGCTAAAGGTTCCCTATCTATCTCTGCTTCATGTTCTCGTCGTCAATGGATCTTGAGTTTCCGGGAAAAACTAACCATAAAAAGGATTGTCTATTGAGGGTATTATTCCCATCTGCCTAGGTCATACCTATCATGTCACATTTAGGCAGTAGACTGCAATACCTAGCCATCCCTATGGTTTCCTGATCACCTGCTTCATGTCCGTGTCATCAATGTCAACAGATAACTTGTGAGTTTCCGTAGAAAACTATATCCTTAGGACTAGGCCTGTCTACTGAGAGTATTATTTCCATCTGCCTATCATGTCACATTTAGGCAGTGAACTGCAAGGCATTGTACTAGGCCATCCCTATGCTTTGCTGATCACCAACTTTAAATGTACAGTAAGTGTTTCAAATAGATGAGCCACTTATCTTAAGGTCTAGCACAAAAGAAGATATGTATAGCATGTCAGAATAAGCTGTTTGCTTCAAACTTGGTACATAAGACAAAAGCCAGGTACATAAGGTTCCCGCTGAACGGAGGCCTTGGAAAGGTACAGATTTCGCAATCTAATATCAAAACTGCTAAAGAAAAGAAAACCAAACATTTCAAAACAAACATCATAGCAGATGACAACATATTCCTGAAATTAGCTTGTACATTAACTACGGGCCCAGCCTCCACAACCAACTCGACAATTAAATGTGTTCGTAACAACATTCGACCACTATAAAAAAATGAGGACAACACCTAATCAAGTTCATTTCGAGAGTAATGGCCCCCATCCCAAAGTAGATTACGACACCTCAAAAAATATAAATCTGCACATGTTGGTAGACTTACCTCTTTTCTAATCTCGTCACTTAGTTCATTCAATGGCAGTGGCCTTACTGATGCAGCAGATGCAGGCATCTTCTTTGATATTTCATTGTATCCAAAAGCAATTGCCACATCCTATAAGTAACCAAAGAAAAGACTTTCATACTTGTTTTTAGTTTGCCTAAAGCTAATAAACACTCATCAACTAAGAAGGAAGCTGTGCAATAGATTAACCTCCATGACATCACACGGATGAAGAACATCACTTCGTGTAGGAGGAACCGTAACACTAATTTTGCACTGATTATCAGCTACATCAGACTTCTTGGCATGCAACTGCATCCTCTTCAATAATCGAGTAACCTGCCACCCAAAAAGAGATCATGTAAGCACTTCTCTTCGCAATAAGTAGCTCTGTTAAAAACAATTAAAGAAAAAAAGGATTAATAAAAGGAGAATGCAAAGAAAGACGGAAGTTGTAACAATAAAAAGAAGAAATGATCATCAGCAGGTGAAGGGGAATAAATCTTCCAAGTCTTCAGCTACTCCAGGTAGTACTTTCACAGTGTAATTGGGTGTGCAAAATAGAGTAGCCACAACTGACGGAGTGAGGAAATGGAGGATAAATGTGAGACCTTTGCGTTCTCTGTTCAGCAGAGGATGATTATGAGAACATTTTAACTTTTGGCTGCCAATACACTGGTAGAATCTGGAACACAATTCTCTAAAAAAGTGTTGCAGTCATAGACATACAGGGGACAGGCTGACAGGAATCAGGAAGCTAAATTAGGCAACTAGAATTTGCTGAAGACAGACTGCATGACAGCAGCTTTATCACATAAAGTTTTTGCCATGTAAAATGCAATCTGGAAACAGAGGAACCACGGCAAAATTCAGAATGTACCTACTTTGGTAGAGCATCTTCCGACAATGATTTCTTTAAATCTCAAAGTCAGACATGAGCTAACTGTGAACGTGTAACCTTCATTGTTAGTATTTCTGTAAAATGTAAGCCTATGTTGACTGCTGAGAGAATGTTGTGAAGATAATTATCTCTTTTCTGATAGGTAGCCATCACCGAGGCACTCATGAAAGCATTTTACCAGAAGGCAAACTCTTATACCATATGTAATTTATTTTTTTTCTTTGGCAGGAATACCATACGTAATTTTGTATAAACAAATTTCTCCAGGAAGCTAGTGTCATGCTGAAGCTTTCCATTATATCATACTCCCTCTGACCCACAATAAGCTTCTACTTACTATACGCAGTCTCCAAGACAACACTTGCACCCTTACTTTTTCTATTTATAAATTAATTTTTTAAATAAATTTTAATAGTTTTTGGAAGAGTTTTTACAACAAATGTAAATATTTTAACTTTATATCATATTTTCTTATCTTTTAATATATATTCACAGTCAAAGTTTTGCAAGTTTGACCCTTAAAGTCAAATGTAGAAGCATACTGTGGGTCAAAGGGAGTGTTATTTTCAGCAGTATTTCATAGCCACCAAGTTGTTCGAATGTTTGGTATGCTCACACATACATTGAGAAAGCGGATACATTCAAAACAAGAAAGCAACTGCCCAAGTGATGAATATTATATGAAGAAGAAAGTGAAGCGTAACATCATGACAATGACGATATATATAAACCCTGGATCAATGTACAATCCTCACTCCTCTCGGAGCCTCTCTTATACGGCTTTCATGACAAAGATATGCCTAAACTCTACACATGCAGAAGCTGCTATTTGAACGTCCTAAATGCTCTCCAAACATGACATATTAGTCTCACAATACCAGTCAACTCTAAATATAGACTTTTCAAAGATAATGTCAACAAAAATATATAGAGAGCTATCGACACTAATAGACATCTCAGTTTGACCTATACCAGTTGTCAGCTGGAGCTACATTAAGATAGGCAATTGGGAACCAAGTGTGATCCTAATCTATTACATTCTTTTTCCTTATTAGAGTAACAAATGTTCGGGCAGTGAAGAATATCCAGAATTACTGTCAAAGCCACCAATGAGCCATCTACTGTTGCTTCTTTACGGTTTTACCCATATCGTGGTATTACTTTATGTATTCAATAGACCACACAAAATTTCAAAGAACCAAGAATAAAAGGATAAAGAATACAATGCGCGATTGCTGTAGTATTCTGAATGACTTTGTCAATGACGCCAAAATGCTCAAGCAGCAGAAACTAAATTTTAACTATCAGATAAATATAACAAAAGATGAAAAGAAAGACAGAAGGTATGCTGAATAGACAACAGAACAACACCTCATCTGCCTCCAGAGAGACACCCACTGTGTCATTGATGTAAGACAAAGGTACGTCCATAGCATAGAGCGATAAATCAGGGCAAACATAGGACTTCCCATCAGAGTATATCACCTCAACAGGCTCTACTTCAAACTTCTTCTCACAGTAGACTGAGAACATAGTAACCTGAATAAATGAGAATCCAATCAGCTGAAACTTACTTTAGTTGCAGAAATACAATAAAAATCTCGGACTCTTACCATTGTATTTAAAACAATGTTGGCCTTTGTCAAATCAGTTGCAGTACATTCAATAAATATATTTTTTGTCTTCAGAGTAATTGCTGAATGGGCACCATTGATAATTGGGGGTAAAGACAAAACTGTTCTGCAGATCAAAATCGAGACTTCTCTAATGTCAGACACAAAACAGAAATAAATAAATTAACTGCGATGCACTCTTTTCACACTAATCAGACTCCAATTATGTGGAAAACAATAAGGCAACTATTTGAGAACGCGAAACTAGTAATAAGTAAAGAAAGAAGGGACTTCAACGACTTAATCTTCTCAAGTACAAAAATGAGAAAACGAAGTCCAGATGAAAGGATCTACAGGACATCCATATGTGCACACACTACACAGCATACCTGTTAGAATCATATATGACTGGGAACACTGGTGAATCCGCAATTATATGCAAGAATTTCTTCAGCTTCAGATCTGACTGTCGAAGTATAATAAGATACATGTTAGTAAATAACTAAATACAGATTTACAACAGCAGAACTTTCAGCATAATGACTTAGAAGCTCCAGATCCAAATGCAAAGAAGCTACTGGATTTCCAGCATATGCTCCACTATAAAGAAACCAACAAAAAGAACATCAGAACCTTGTAGAACTCCATCAGCTCATCAGCGCGGAATTTTTTCACCTATAACATAACAACCAATATAAGGAACAAGTATTAACGAAGAAGCAACCATTCTTAGAACTATAATACATAGATAATTTCATTAGAGAGTCATTAGGACACCAGATAACTTAAATTTTGCCTATTTGCAATTTTACTTCTGAACTTCAGTTTTCCAATTGAGATATCCTGAGGTTTAGCATTGTCTCACAGAAGTGACATGTGTATGCCAACACCCACATATCAACAGCATGAACTAGAAGGGCAAGTACTTTCCAATTAAAACCACAACAAATCAGCATAGTAACTTCCTAGAAATTCTCACGCCCCTTCTCCGTGGATTATAGACCAGTACAGTAACTACATTTCTTTCAAGTCTATTTTAAAAAAACAATTATCCTCAAACAATTATACACATTAGAATGACTTAGAAATCACAATTGGCCAAGACAAGGAGAAAATATGCAAACGAAGGAGCTAACTTATTCGAACCAGAACCTATTGGACATCATGAAATTTTGAAGCCCTTTCAGACCCATGCCACAGCAGAAAAAAGCATCATGAAACATCAATGCACCAAGAAGAAAGTAGGTAATAAAATCTCTATCTAGTTCTATGAAGTGGCAAAATGGCCACTGGGGCTAACCATGGAGAGTCTGTAAACTCCATTTTTATGTCACTAAAACAAAGGTGTTAGTCAAAATCTTCAAATACACGCACATTTATGATCAAAATAAAATAGAAGGATTAAGCTATTACCTGTTTCAAAGGCACAAAGTTTATCTCCACAGGTGGCAAAGCCTACACAGGAAAAGACAGAAATAAGTAAGAGCCACAAAAGACAATATTTTATTTTTTTGATAGGTCGTAAACTTATAAAAGTGGAAATTGGGCTACACGATCTCACCAAAAGACTTTGGTGAGAACATTATACGAATCCTCATTAAACTAGCGAGAGTGAAATTTGGGCGAAAAGATCTCACCAAAAGACTTTGGTGAGACCAAAGTACCACACCTCATTACCCCTTTCCCCATTCCTTCTTTTTCTCTCTCCTCACTACCCAACCCCGTCTCCCACCTCCAGCAGACCCCCTACCGTGCTGCCGCCTGTTTCCCCCCTCCCCCTCCAACGCCGCTGCGTTCCCCTCTCTTTCTTCTTAATTCCTCCCTTTCACTCTCCTCTCTCCTCCCAGGCCCACCATCACCGCCAATTTTTGTTTTCATCCAAACCTTCGGTTTGACAGTGTTTTCGAGAGATTAGAAAGGAGTAAATGCGGGCCCACTTGGTCCGTTTCCGGCAACAGTTGTGGCAAAAAAAAAAGGTCGAGGTGGTCTTGGTTTTGACTCAAAATCGCATATCTTGAGCAAATGACGTAAATTCCAGCCAAACGTAGGCTGAAATCGGAATACTTTGAAAATCCAGTGTGGTGGGTGACTCTGGGACAGAAAAGATACTGATGGCGGCAGTCAACGGCAGCAGAACCTTGGCAGTGGCTGGGAGGGGAAATTAGGGTTTGAATAAGAGGGGTAGTTTAGTCATTGAAGTCCTTAAATGAGGAATACTTTGATTTTCCAGAGTTTGTCTTACCAAACCTTACACAGAAACATGAAAATCAAAATATAAAATTTAAAAAGAGAAAGATAGAGGAGAATGACATTCTCTAGTACCTCATAAGTGAAAGGGCCCTGAATGGTGTCCAAGTCATGAGTACCAATAGCAACCAAGGTTCTTCTCCTATAACAAGATATAGACATAACTCATACATGTCAAATCGCTCAAAATATAAATTAGTCCTTGCAGTCAGAATAGATAAGTTCGCTCAGGTAACAAAGAATTGAAGTAGTCAAAACATATTCCCTCTCTGATTTTCTCCAGCAGTCTTAGCTTCTGTCTATCAACTACTATAGGTTTCAGTACCACAGGAAAGTCCAAAACGACATCTCGGTGTGAGGTCCTTCTCTTACTCAACATCTATACTTATCATGATTATCAAAAGGGACACACTAAAAGAACATATAATAGGCCAAAAAATGTTATTGTCGACATGATCTTAAAGGACCTATACTAAAAATTTCCAAGTTCGGTAATCATATTAATAATATTTAGGCTTCCATAACAATGAATGTGTAACCCTTCTCCCTGGTTAGGGATTGGTAGTCGACTTATATTATGTGTCATACCAAGATGTAAAAGAGATAACCCCAAGCCAACCAGCATTAATACATTCCCCGCACCGCCCCCAATAAAGAAGAGCAAGAATTAACTAAAAGCAAAATTCATTACCTGCATATGTTCTGATGTAGTCTATCTTGGAGGTCAATGAAACTGTTATATCTCGTTTCATTAAAAGAAACACCTCTTAAGACAGCGCAAACAACAAAGGGTCTGACTGACGATGTCTACAAAACAAACCAGAAAGAACACTCATCAACACATCAAACCATCCACAGATTAACCTCTAATTCTGAAAAAAATGAGCTTCTTAAGGTTAAACCTCTGCTTTGACGTGCATTTTCAACATGGAATCCTGTGGAATATTGGCAACTGTATATACTGGAGTTTCTTCATGCTCATCAAAAACTCGCAGGGCCTGCACAATCCCCTCAAGACAAAGCAGATCATACCTGCACGAGAAGTTTCACAATCATGCACGCCCTTAGTCCATCAAATTTAAAAAAAAAAAGTTAACGGATAAAAGCATCAAGCTCAATTTAAAGGCAGGAAATCAAGCAACCAAACATCGATACCTATTAGCAGGAACTTCAATTTTGTAAATAATCTCTTCATCTTCTGTTGACCCTTCATCTTGTATATGCTTTTCTTTCCTAATTATCGCCTTTTCTGTTGTCTACATGGATCATAACACAGTTACAAAATATATAAAAAAAAAAAAAAAAACCAACACTTTAAACGAATAACAAGTTCAAGTATGACTGTATGAGTAAAATATACTTACAATGTCGTCGAGCTCAATGCCGAACCTGAAGCACAGATCCTGAAACTCTTTATCTTCTGTTAATCAACAACAACGAAAGATTACGCCCGTAAACAAACTTCATTTCTCCAAACTCAGCCATAATTTTATGGAATATTTTCTAAACTAATTGGCCAACTACATTGAAAAACAGAATACCCACCATAAGTTTTGCCTAAGGCATGGAAGAGGCGGTCTCGTCCTACGCTTACTGTCGGCATTATTTCTCGATATACTGCAGTTTATCACATTGTCAAAAAATAGAACTAAGCAATGTGCATTACAAATTGCCGGAGGATAGATTGTAATAAGACGGTCCTACGATAAGACGGTCCGATAAATGTTACTACTTGGAATACGCTTACCTGCTAGAAAACTATGAGGATTACATGGATAAAAATTACTAACATATACTGAAAAACGGATTAGTTATTAATGTATAAGACCGTAAAATTAAAGTTCAATTTAGAAAGAGAGCATAGCAGTCACCTTTTTCCGGAAGAAAGCTCAGAGGCGGGTCTGAGTGGTGGTGGGTCGGCTGGTTGAGTGTATGAGTGAGGAGAGGGATGGTAATTCTTGTTGCTTGATGGGGGTTGCTATGTTCAACTTTTTTTTTTTTGGTTGACTTAAAAGACTAGTTGTGGTGTTGTAAACTTAAGATGGGCAGTCGTAGCCGTAATTTTTGGTGCGTTTTAGATAAAGAGCCGCATAAGCATAATAATAACCTTTAATCTATGCATATTGATTGGTCTTATTGGTTGCAGTATGACTCAAGTGACATATGTATGTTCTTAAAAAAAATGACATATGTATGCTTTTCGAAGTTGCTACTGAGAAGATTTGAATTTGAGACAAGTAATCTCACCTCTCACTTTAACCAGTTGAGGGGTTATTGAGCTTATATTCATTCATCCGCAAACTTGCTCTTTTTCAGGCAAATAAAAGTTTTTTTTTAGTATGTACAATTAATTTCACTAACTATTTCATTTGTTCGTCCATTTTCAAATTCTGCCATGCAATAATACATGTTGTCTTCTCAAAAAACTTATGTTGATAAACATTGTGTGGGATAAAAAAAAAATCAAAAGGAAAGGAAAAAAATTACAACTTTATATTTTGATCTACTAATATGCTATGAGTACCATCTGGTGGCAAATATTGTTTCTAATAATTTGCGATCGATTTCATTCAAATAGTCTCAAGTTCTTTTTCAACAAATCAAGCTATTTTATTTGGTTTCAAACATATGAGTTCCATGAGTTCCAAGCAACCAACTCACCAAGATAATGATCTCAAAGCTAGATCTACCAAGTAGGTTAAAATAAATGAGAGATTGGCATTAGTTGATGAAGCTACGTCCTCTAGGGTGGCATCCCCAATGGTTGTTAACATGGTTCAAGCAGTTGATGTGGGCATCCACGGACCCTCCTCCAGGCCATGTGCATTTAAGGACATATTGTAAAGAGGAAGTATACCAAGTACAAATGACAATCGTGCTGAGCCAAATCATCTATTTTGTGAGGAAGAAGAGGTCGATTCAGAAGATGATTTACAAGAGGCAGAGGAGGATGAAAGTTTCCCTACTATACTTCTTTGCAAGGAGGAGAAACAAAGGGTACTTCAACCTTGGTGTCACAACCTTGGTGTCACAACCTTGGCGTCACACTTTGATAATCAAGATGTTTGACAGGATTAATGGGTATCACACCCTCTTCAAGCAATTGATGAGAAATGGTCTATCAAAGGTAAACTATCCCTAACGGATGTTGGTTGTTCATATTACATAGCTAAATGTACAAACATGGAGGACTATGAAGTTGCCATAACCCAAGGTGCAACAGGAGCTCAGGCAAAAATTGACTTACTTAATGCCATAGGACCTCAGGGAGGGAATGATCAGGCAAATGAGGCGAAAGGAAACACAGGAGCTGACACTAGGGGAATGCTGAACCATTATCTACAATTCAGCCAGCTAATGATGGCACAAAGCTCACAAGTCACAACAAGTTCAGGTCACTTCTTGGCCTCACTGACCTTGGAGTCAGACCAAGAGTAACTCAGACCACAAAACAAGCTGAGTTGAGATGTTGGTGATTTTATGTGTAGTTTTCACTACTAGTCTAGTCCATAACATTGAAGGGGTCCAACAATATTTCTCTGTGTGAGAAATGAGACACTCGAGCACAAAAGCAAAGGAGAGCAACTCATCAGAAATTCAAGCACTCGAATTTCAGCTGAATACAGTCCACACAATGTCAGTGACAGTGACATTTATCTGTGCATTTTGAACCTTGCTCAGTTGGTTGTTCTCATCAGCAGGACCACATATTGTGACAATGACAGCATTTGAAATGGACGAAGGAGATTAGTCAAGACTGCACAAGGATTGCCACTCTCAAACAGCTATATCCCTTTATGTATTTAGCTAGTATTTCAGTGTATTCCATGTAATTAGAAACTAGTCTTTTCTGTACAATACTGAGTTTGGAGTTGAGGATATTCCCTGAATACTCAGTATTCTATCTCAGCTAAACCTAATGTAAGCCTCTATATATAGAGCATCACAGCACAGAGGAAAGCAGACTTTGATATATGAAAATTTCAGCCTTTGTGCAAACCCTTGAACCTGTTGTGTTCTATACTCTATACTTGTCCAGTTGAGAGAGTAAGAGTGACTAGCCAGTTGAGCAGTCAATCCTCAGGAGAGTTTCAAGAACAATTTCAATGTTGTCTTCGTAATTTCTTCATATCAGTGTGTTTTAGGATTTATTCTAATGTCATTGTGTAAGGACCCCAAATCTCGATCCTTAAGACAATAACGTTAAAAATCCGAATTTACGAGTCGCCACCTTATTTTAAGAAAATAAGGAAACTTTAAATCAAAACACCATGGCTA